>CM068738.1:44196808-44283873 GCA_035136125.1 Quercus rubra
TTTTGCAATAAAGAGCCCAAAACCTGTCAAAATGGGCCCCGAAAGAACCTCAAAAAAATAGGCTCTGTTATCTTCTTTCTTTATCCCCAAAAAAAATAGAAAAAAAGAAGAGAAAACAAATACAATTGGTGAAATAATGAAGTAAAATACTATCCCAGGCCAGCCCTTTGTATCTTATGGAAGATCCAATTGAGAGTTATATACCTTTGTGAGCTACGGCAGAAAGAGCCTACTAGGTGCTCAATTTTCTCGTTCTTATTCGGTTTAGTATTTTTCCTATAGTTGTGTTGTACGGAAGGAATTGCAAAGAAATTGGGCTTAAAATTGAATTGCAAGAAAGACATTTGGGTACTTTTTGTTTGCCTAATTATGCATTTGTGGCGCAATTTTACGTAGTGTAAACTTGGTAACTCTGTAGGATAATAAGTGGATAAACAAATAAAATCTTGATTTTTGATACTCAATTTTCTAGAAGCATCTTGTTTATGGGACACATCGCTGGCCTGTTACTGTGTCAGCATATGAATGAACTCTCGGTTTTGTAGTATAGTCCTTTTCCTTTCTTGTTTTACTTACTCCTCTATCCATCTACTATGAAGCCATGGAAGGTTGGAAACTAGCATAAAATTTGAATAGTGTGATTGTTTAGGCTTTGTTTATAGATTTTCAATCCATATGATATGGGTTCTTAGTATGAAGTTTTTGATGAAGAATGATTTTAAGTAGATGATTTACCATGTGATAACATTGTATCGTTATAACCAAATACAAAAACTGACGGACTTTTTTCTGCATGAATTTTTGTTGCTGCTTTATGCCACTGTTGTCAATTTAATCAAATTAAAAATATAATGAATGGAGAAAATTTGTGCAGTACAAACACTTTTTTGGAGATGCAATGTGAGGGTGATGGGTGTGATGTGGAGGAATTGGTGTTTGGCAGTGGCCAAAATAGCAAGTTACAGTCCGCTTAGAGTTTATGTTATTGTATAATTATGCTGTGAAAACAATGTACTGAGGTGGCTATATACACCAGCACCACTTCAATGTCATATATAGGGGTTGATTTTGTTGATAAAAATGTATAGGTGGTAATTAAATCCCAAACTATATATGATGGGTGCACGTGGGTAGTATTGTTATATTGTGAGGTACTCTGTTAATTGGTTGAGTGTTATACCTTAATGAGGTAGGGAAACCAAGTGTTGGGATTTGAAAACTCCTTCACTGAACTCCTTTAGTTAATATTGTTCTGTATAGCTTTGCTGTGCCAATTGGTTTTATTATGAGTTATATTTTTCCTAGTGCTCATTTTTGTCCAAAAATGGGTTGGATAGAACAATTTATCTGAATAAGTCATTTTATTGCCAACCTAGGTGGTCATTTCTTAGGTTATTAGAAGCTTGGATGCATTAGAAACTTACTTGATTTTAAGAAATAAGAAAGCATTTTTGGGGTATGAACATAGGTTATTTGATCTCTCTCTCATGATTCAATACATTTCATAGATGGCTTTTTCTTTTTCTTGACCATAAAGTGACAAGACTTTTGCCAAATGAATTTTTGTTTCATTGCATTCTAATCTTTTTTTTTTTTTTAATTCCTTCTATTCATTCAATAATTCTTAACATACCATTTAAAGGCCTCAATTAGAAATTACTTGACTAGTTGTTTTTTCACAGGAATTTTTTTTTGTTAATAATAGAGCTTTGTTAAAGATCCATAAACATTTTTAAGTAAATGACTTTAAAAACCTGGGGAAAAAAAGAGACTACGAAAATGAAATTCTATTTTAATCAATTATTTATTTAATTTCATTACTTATATCAATAATTTGGACCATGAAATTGAGAACCGGTATGCAATAAAGTTAGGGTTTTTCATTATATTAATATCTTCCTGTAACAACAGAAATAATTTATATTTCAGAGGATTTCAATATATATATATATATATATTTCAGAGTTTCCCTTATAACAGAATTTACCATGATTTAGCATCTATTAACTATATAAAAAGCACCAATGCTCCTGCAGTACACATTTCACATTTGGTTTATTGAGTTTTATCTTTTTTATCTTTTTTTTTTTTTCCAAGTTTTGAACTTGGCACTGAAGCTACAGTGCCAATATGGTTTGTTCAATTGGCACGGTAGCTACAATGCTATGGTTTCAACCTCTACACTGTTGATGCTTTCTTTTCTTTTCCTTTTTTTTTTTAATATATATATATATATATAAATAAATAAAGTTGTTAGTTAACGCAATAAATCGTCACAATATGTTTGCAATTGTTGATATATTAATTCCTTATAGGTTATAACCAATTTATAGTACGATGTGTGTGACCTATAAGTAATTGGACACTTTCAAATCATTTTTATTATATGAATTTACCACTTTTAATTAATCACTTATAATAGTACAAATCAACAAATTGTATATTTAGGTGCGAAAAAAATAGATATCCATAAAATTGTTGTTGTGTAACATAGATTTTCTTTTAAAAAAAAAAAAAGTGATAAAAATATTATTGAGTGTTGGTATTAATTAAAACAATTACAAGATACCCCCTAAAGGGTAGTGGGTTTTCCCACTGCCAATTTTTTTCATTTTCAATACGAAATGCATACTGTGGCAGATCACATAGTTTGGGTTTGGAGCCTTGGGCCTCATCCCTCTACAATTTGAAATTCACCACATTAATAACTTGTCCTTTTGAGTGGGTTTTAATTATGGTTTATTAGGTACAAGTAAATGAGTGATGGTCCTACAAATTAAATGTAAATTAAAAACACTGTCCGGAGTTGTTTGACCTGCAAAATTAAAAATGAGTACCCGCACGGATGCCTATTAATTTACATTCTTAATTTGCAGTTCCAACCTCCAACAACTCAGGACAGTATTTTAATTTACATTTAATTTGTACGTGACCTGTGACCATCACTCAATTTACTTGTACCCCCTCTCCAAAAAAAAAAAAAAAAAAAACTCTTATGCCTAATAGTTATGAATTATTCATAGCTATTAATATTTAATTCGAGTAACAGAAACCCACATTTGTTGGCTACTTAAGAAAGTTTTTAGATTACTTCAAAAAATTAATTACTTTTTTTATTAAAATTTTCTAAAATATTTTTTAAACCAATACTCTTAAGGCATTAATTAATTTTTCTCATATTAAATTACAAGCCACTCGAAAGGAAAAGTGGTAGTATTATATTATTTTAGTCATTTGGTAAGCAACAAGTTTTTTTTTTTTTTTTTGATAAACAAGAGTATCCAAATCTCTTCGAATGTCTAATTATTTTCTTGGGTATACGTAGTCCCCAAGTCTCTCTTTCACACACACACACTAGATTATTACAAGGAGGAATTATTTAGAGGTAACACCAAAATACTAGCAAGTAATTTCAAACCCAAAATCTCATGAGACCTTATGAACCATTTAACTAACCTCTTGGAGCTACAAGCAACAAGTTATTAATATAGAAAATTTCAGATTCTACGAGTCGATGAGGATGAGAAGAAAGTTGATCTCCCAAGTTTGTGGATTCTATGTATTGTGAGAAGCTGGGTGTAAGTATGAACAAGAAACATAATATTGTTTAATTTTGTGATTTTCCAAAGGCCCCAAACTATGTGATTTGGGAAATGACAATTGAAAATAATGGGGCAACGCTCGATGTGCCTTTTTTTTAATTGAAAATGAAAAATTTTGGCAAGAGTAAACCCATTAGCATATTATGTGTTAAAAAAATATTTTAGCACTTAAAAAAATTATTTTGTTATATTAATAAACCATTTAACAATGTAATCAACACACTTCTTTTATAGCATTCAATTAAAAAAAGTAGCTAGAACACAAGATGGAGATCATCTGCGTATGGTGTGCTAAAATAGCATTTTAAGAGTTTTAGAAATGGATGTCTATAATATTGTTGTTGTGTACATAGATTTTATCTTCAGAAAGATATAGAATATTATTGAAGTGTTGTATTTAAAAACAATTACAAAAATACTACTTTCTTTTCATCTCTCTCTCTCTCTCTCTAATGATAGAAGTCATAGAAAACAATCTCCTCTCTTACTCTCTGACTCTTTCACAGTCTCTCTCTTCTCTTAGGCCATTGCACACAGATTTGGGTTGCCGAAACCTCATCAATTTGCTCAGGTTTCTGCCCAATCCGCATCAACTTGTTGTGGTTTTCTATGAGTTTTTTTTTTATTGGTGAGTTTTATTATGGTTTGCTTTGGGTTGTGGCGGTGGTTCTAGGTTATGAGTTTTTTTGAGATTTATAATTTTGAGTGTGAATACAGTTTAAATTATTTAATTGTTTTAATGGGTGCTATGTTAAAATAACATATGTAATGTATGGTGTATTATTAAATGATGTGCTAAAATAGAAAAAATGAATTCTTTGTGTGCTAAAAAATGATTTATTTTTAGACCTAATGCTAATGCTTTTACAATTTATTGATTTGTTTGATTGTGAGTGATCAACTAAAAATAGTGATTCTTGTAAACAATAGTGGGTTGAAAGTGTCCACCACTTACAATTGTACATATCTATTATTATAAAATCAAGTGTGTGATTGAGCGTATTCCTAGAATTATTTGTTGACACAACTCTTGTACCACAACCTTTTTCATTACCTTGGTATGGTTGATTCTCTAAATAATGGAGAAAAAGTGAGCATTCATATAAAAGTGACAAACAAACAACCGGTCATAATTTGGCACATCTGAATTGTAGTAACAGTTTGGGTTCTAGAAGAACTCTTGTGAAATATATCTTCATTAGAAAATAAAATTAACAAATACACAAATAAAATGTACATAATTTTCCTCTTCTTTTATAATTTGAAGTTATCCATATTATTCTCACAATTGGAGTATTTTTTATTTTAAAAATCAATGTAATGAAAGTGCTCTTAAAAACACTAACTTGGATAGGATTCTTCTTTTAAAAATCAAGGAAATGAAAGTGCCAAAATTTGTCATTTTCAATACAAAATGCATACTGTGCGGATCACATGGTTTGGTGCCTTTGGGCATATCAACTCTCTTCTCAGTCTCATCAGTCATCCCTTGTACAATCTGAAATTCACATGGGATTTGAAAACTTAAATTATATATAATGCTTCCTAGCCGCAAACCCCCTGAAACGCATGCTAAAAAAAAAAAAAAAAAAAAAAAGATAAAACGTGGACGTGAGACGTGAACTTATCCTTTTGAGTGGGCTGTAATTATGGATAATAGGTACAAGTAATTAAATGAGTGATGGTCACAGGTCACCTACAAATTAAATATTTTCTTTCTTAATTAGAACCACCTGCAAAATTAAATGTAAATTTAAACACTGTCCGGAGTTGTTGGACATGGACCTGCAAAATTAAGAATGAGTACTTGCACGAATAACTTTTAATTTACGTTCTTAAATTTGCTGTTCCAACTTCCAACCACTCAGGACAGTATTTTAATTTACTTTTAATTTGTAGGTGACCTGTGACCATCACTTAATTTACTTGTACCTCCTCTCAAAAAAAAATTAAAAAAAAAAAATGTTGTACCCAATAGTCATAAGTCATATTCATAGCCATTAATATTTAGTTCGGTTAAGATGAACCCTAAATATTGGAAAAATAAAGTTTTTATGCTATTTTTTATTGAAAATATAAAAGGTTGTGAAAAAAAATTAATCATTTTTTTATTAAAAATTTCTAAAATATTTTTTAAACCAATACCCTTACGACATCAATTAACTTTTCTCATATTAAATTACAAGCCACTCGAAAGGAAAAGTGGTAGTATTATATCATTTTAGTCATTTTGTAAGCAAAACTTCTTCTTTTTTTTGGATAAAACAGGAGTATCTAGATCTCTTTGAATATTTGATTATTTCTTTAGGTGTTTGCAATCTCTTAGTCTCTCTCACACATATACACACACAAGTACAAGGTTATTATATGGAAGAATTATTTAAGGGTAGTCCCAAAAATGCTAGCAAGTGATTTCAAACCCAAAATCTCAAAGATATCATAAGATCTTATGAACCACTTAGCTAGCCTCTTGGAGTTGTAAGCAGCAAGTTATTAATATGGGAAAGTTCAAATTCTACAACTGGATGAGAATGAGAAGAAAGTTGATCTCCCAAGTTTGTGGGTTCTATGTATTGTTAGAAGCTGGGTGTATGTGTGCAAACGAAACATAGTATTTTTAAATTTTGTGATTTTCCAAAGGCCCCAAACTATGCGATTTTGACGATGACAATTGAAAACAATGGGGTAATGCTGAGTGTGCATTTTTTTTTTAATGAAAATGAAAAAAATTGGCAAGAGTAAACCCATTAGCTTATTATGTGTTAAAAAATATATATTTTAGCACTCAAAAAAATTATTTTTATTATTTTAACAAACTACTTAACTATACAGTCAACACACTTCTTTTATAGCTTTCAATTAAAAAACATAACTAGCACACAAGATGGAGGTCATCTGCATTTGGTGTGCTAAAATAGCATTTTGAGAGTTTTAGAACACTCAATGCTAATGCTCTAAAATTAGATGTAAAAAAATGGATGTTCATAATATTATTGTTGTGTACATAGATTTTTATTAGCTATATCTATTTCTGTTATCTATTAACTATATAAAAAGCACCAATGCCCCTACAATGCACATTTGGTTTATTGAGTTCTTTTGGTTTATTAAGTTTCTTTTTTTTTCTTTGTTTTTTTTTTTTTTTTGGCATAATATCATCCTGTCCAACTCTTTTTTATTTTTTTTATTTTTTTTTAAATTTATAAAGCTGTTACTTCACACAATAAATTGTCACAATATTTTTGCAATTGTTGATATGTTTATTCTTTATAGGTTAAAATAAAATATCATACTAGAATCATCCACAACTAAAACTAAATGTATTATGAAAAAAGAAGTCCTACATCCACAACATTTTTCATAACACTTTCACAACATTGTTCATTAAGCTTTTTTTTTTTTTTTTTTTTTTTTTCCCATAAACTACAGTACGCCCGTTTTGGTTGTGCTGATTTTGTCTTTTCTTTTAAATATATATACGTGTATGTACAGTTATACTGACTTAACAAATTCTTACAATATTTTCACAATTATTGACAATTTGCACTGTTCATTGGGCCTTTTTTTTTTTTTTTTCACAATACGCTGATTTTGCTTGTGCTTTTAAATATTATATGTGCATACACAATTACAACGACGTAACAAATTTTTACAATATATTCATCATTATTGAGGTGTCAATTTTTTAAAGGTCAAAATAAAATAATAAAATAAGAGACTGAGACCAATCACAATTAAAAATAAATGTATTATGAGAATGTTATAACATCTTCTTGTCACAATATTTTCACAATCGCAAGATCTCAGTTTCTTATAGATCAAAATAAAAAAATAAAAAAAAAGAAATGCTATGTCCATAACATTTTCACAATAATTTTGTAACAAATTTTATGTAGTAAGGTATTTTTGAAGAATAAAAAAGTGATATCATTAGTGGGTTCAATTTAAAACCAATTACAACTTCTCATTTATAATTTGTTCTAAAAATGTTGTTTTTTTTTTAAATGATTCTAAAAATGTTATGAATGTAGCATTTCTCTCAAATAAAATAAAAATATGTCTATTCGGATCCTAAAAATAAAAGTATTGTGAAAATATTTTAATATTTTGTTGTATTCTTAGACTTCTTTTTTAGTATATATAGTCAAATTGGGTGAGCCAGAATTCACTATACGTCTCACGCACAGTTTTCTTGTACTGTTTTTTTTTTTTTTTTTTTTTAAATACATAATTTTTAAACTAGTAATAATTTTTTACCTAAGATTTGTTGTAAAAATGCTGTGGACGTAAAAATTAAATAATAAAATATCAAATTGGGACCTATCACAATTGGAAATAAAAAATATTACGAAAATGTTGTGACATTTTGTTATATTCCTAAACTTCTTTTTTGTGTGACATTTTGTTGTATTCCTAGGCTTCTTTTTTTGTTTAGTCAAATTTAGTAAGCCAAAACTCATTGTTTTAGGCATAATTTTCTTTAGTTGGCTTCTTATTTTATTTTTAAATGTACGGTTAAAAGTGGTTAGCCCAATTTAAAACTAGTAGCAATTTACCACCTAAAATTTATTATGAAAATATTGTGGACGTAACATTATTCTAAAATAAAATAATAAAATATTAGACTATGACCCACCATAGCTAAAAATATAAGTATTGTAAAAATATCGTGACTTTTTGTCGTGTTTCTAGACTTCTTTTTTCGTTTATTCAATTTGTTGAACTAAAATTCATTGTTTAATGCATAATTTTTTTAGGTTGATTTTTTTTACACATTGTTTCAATTGTTTTTTTAAAATAAAAATAAAAAGACACACACACACACACACACACACACACACACACACACATTGTTTTACACACACAAATTGATGAAGTAACACTTTCCTCCTTTATGTTCGCGGTAGTTACATTCCCCCTTAAACTAAAGTTGAATAATTTCATCATTTATATTTTGTAAATGAGCACATACCCTTATTGTTTCTCTCTTAGTTAAACCCTAACAAAATCTTATAATTCCTAAAATATTCCATTGTGCAATTTCTAATATACTCCTACTAAATTTTAATGTCCCAAAACATTTCTCTGCGTATTTTGAATTTTATGTGGTAAGCTGGTAGTCATGCTTGAAAAGTTAGAATGATGATATATGGTATTCTATTTGTTACCTAGAGAACACTAATTTATTAGGTTTGAATCTTCTATACTTATAATTTTATCTGATAGAAACTTTGATGACATATGTCTTTTGTTATTTTGTTCTTTTTTTAATTTATTTTCCCGCTTATAAGGGTATTTATTAAAAATAGGCGAAACTATATTGTTGGTCCCTAAAGTTTGCCTATAGAGCGTTTTTAGTCCCTGAAGTTTCAATAATGAGCGCTAGTGGTCTTTTTATTAACTTTTGTTAGGTTTTTTGTCAATGTGTCTAACGGAATAATGATATGACATTTTTTTGATGATATGACGATTTTTTATTATTAAAAAATTACACATCAGCTTGAGTCTCCCAAATCAAACCCAATTCTATTTGGATCTCCCATTGATTTTCTTACTAACCAAACAAAACTACTACTAATATTCTCCAATTGCTAAAGCCTTCCAATTGCTGAAACCTGGCTTGCCGAATTTACCATTGCCTACCTTCTTACTAGCTATTAGATTCATTCACCACCGCTTGGAAATTTGTAGTACATGCCGAAAATCAAATACAAATTGAAAACATTCTCAAGGTTTGGAGATATAATATAATAGCAATTATAATTATTAGGGTAATGAAAGAAAAACCACAACTCATATATTTCTCCAAAGTACATGGGTACCTTCGAGATCAGTTAGTCTAACACCCACATCTGGAAGGCATCTCCCTACCCTATATAATATATTTTCTGGTGGATGATCAAAAGGGTATCTCCATCTTTTTCTTTTATCGCAAATAGTCCTATTCTTGTTTTTTTTTTATTTTTTTTTTATTTTTTATTTTTATTCAAATTGGGGTTTTGATTTTAAATCCTTTGGTTTTATAGAGAGTGGAAGTAGTACTACAGCTTGGAGAAGCCAGGCGGTCATTATAAGATGCAAATTGGTAAGAAAATCAGTAGTAGTAGTTTTGTTTGGTTCCTAAGAAAATTAGTGTATGATTCAAAATAGAACTGGGTTTGATTTGGGAGATCCAAGCTGATGTGTATTTTGATATGTAATTTTTAATTTTTTTAAAAAAGGCACATCATTAAAAAATTGTCACATCATTATTCCATTAGACACATAGACAAAAAAAAACTAACAGAAGTTAATAGAAGGAATGCTTGTACTCATTATTGAAGCTTTAGGGACCAATAGTGCTCACTAAAAACTTCAGGGACTAAAAGTGCTCCGTAGGTAAATTTTAGAGACCAACAATATAGTTTCGCCTTAAAAATAAGTAAGCTAAATATTGTCGTTAGACTTACAAAATAAGATAATAAAAAATGAAATATGAATAACAAAATTTTCATTGTAGATGATTGCAAATATTTAATTTAACGAAGATCTTCAAAAAATTTATAGCATATATTATCATTCATTCCAAAAAATTAAATATTGTAGAAAGATGATGACATTTATTATCATTCTTTCTAATATTTTTTAGTGAGTAGGTATTACATTTAGTAAATAAGTTCTAAGAAATTGTCATAGTACATAGATATTTAAATAGCTATTTTAAATTTAAGTATATGATTTCATACTTTAAAAAAAAGAAAAAATTATATTAATTTTCTCACTAAAAAGTCAGCATGTGTCTTGCACATACAACCCACACTAGTTTAAAAATAAGTGCCAATAATTCTTTGGATAAGAAGGACAAGTAACAAGCCAAAAAAATAAAAAAAAAAGGACCCTTGTTAATTTCAAAGTGACAGATTTAAGGGTTGAAATTGAAATGGATTTTGATTTGACAGATTTAATAATTTCTTTTTTTTTTTTGCTGAATGACAGATTTAATAATTTGAAGCCTATTTACGCGTGCCGGTGATTTTGACATGTTCATACGGCTAGTGTTTTACTATACTCTTTACAACCTGGAAATCACCAACTGTCCCCCAAGTCCAACGTAACAGTATTTTGATATACAAACACGCTTCAGCAATGACCTTTAATCGAATTCAATTGGACCGAATCAGTCATCATATCATAACTGTATGTATAATAGAATGTCATTACAAGCCACTAATATTGACCCAAAGATTTCAACCTTACCGTATCTGCAGACTGCAAATAAATAAATATTAATTGATTGGTTATTGGGTCAAACAGATGAATTCATGAAAGTTCTGAAAGTGAACCAGAGTATTTTACTATTTTACACGTATTTTACTATTTTATACGGAGGAAATTTCTTGAATAGACTGTGGGTTTTAGTTAATTCAATTGGTAAAGTTTGTTATGGTTGAATAAGAAATATGAGATTTAATTCCTATCTACACTCTACACCACAAAATCAATTACTGATATTTTGATTTAATGATAAATAGCTATCATTAAAAGTGAACGCTAAAGATTAAAATTCCCTAAAAAAACAAAAGAATAGATACAAAACAACTATTTTCTCGAAACAGGAATAGTTTTGTATGATCTATAAATGAAACTCAGGTTTTTTTTTTTTTTTAAATCTTGAAAACCATATATATATATATATATATATATAAAATTGATTTTATACTAAATTCTGTAATAATTTATTTTTTAATATGAAAAATGAAAATTTCTTTCAAAAATCATCTTCAATTTTGTTGCAAAACCGAGTTTTTTCAATAATTATGGTTAAAAATACTATATTTATAATTGCAAATAGCAACTAAAGGAGTGATAACAAGTATAACTACCCTGTAAATAAGTTGATAAAATATTGATATAATTAAACATATTTGATAAATTTTTAAATCTCAAATACAAACTACATTATATATTTATGAAAGGGCCTTGTTTAGTAGATCCCTAAGTTGGCTTACTACCAATTTATTAATTTTATAATTAATATGTTTAGGCTACTAATTAACCAATTTCTAATACAATATAAATAAAGGAAATAACAAGTGCTTTAAGGGCACCTATTAACCGGATCATTTATCAAAAATATAATTTTTGGTAACTTTTATGTTAAATGTGTGTCAAAAAAACTAAAAAATAACTTTTTTTTTAAAATAAAAAATAATAAGGTTAGATTATTTGTAAAATAGTTGAGACAAAAAAAAAAAAAAAAAAAAAACAAATAAGTAGGGGGCCAAATGCACTCTTGGTACAATATTTTTAAATGATTGAGTTAAAAACCCTTAAATAATTTTTTTTTTTTTAAAATTGTAGAAAGGGAAAAGGCGAACAAGTGAAGTTTTTGCGATAGAAATGAGATTCATTGCACCAAGATGTCAATTCTTACCCATTAAATAAATGAATATTCCTTTGTTCCACTTTTTGTGTTCTACTAATCACAATTTTTCATATATTTGTTTGTTTGCTTGAACTCTCCTTATGGCCAAAATTAAAATAGAAAAATAAAACAAAACCTAAAGCAATCCATCAAATCCTTTTTTTTTTAAAATTTTTTTTTTATAATAAGTTCATCAAAGTTTCTCTATTTGTGATAAATAGACAATTTTCATCACAGAAAAACCCAAGAAAACAAAAAAGGCTTAGAGAGTGGAATGCCGTTAATGGTGTTTGTAGGCTGGCAGAGGCAAGGTGAGAAGGTTTGTCTCTGGTGAAAGTGGTGGTGAAAAGAAGAGTAGGTGTAGATATTGAATGGAGGGTTGAGACTTGAGACTCGAGACTCGAGAAGGTCTACGTTTGAGTGAGGTGGGTACCCACCACTGCTATAGTTGTTATTGTTGTAGTATTGTGGAGGATTTGTCTTTTTGTTTATTCTAGTACCGCAAACTTTATTTTACACCATTATTTAAGTGACTAATAAGTGATTATAAGTGGTGAAAAAATAGTAAATTCAAGTGAAAGTAATAAACAATTATTTATATTTTATCATATAAAATACTTGTGAAAAAAATGGTATAATAAATGTTCTAGCCGTAGAATAAGAGAAGGAGATTCATGTGAAAAATGAGAGGAAAGAAGAAAGAGGAGGCTGTACAAAAAGAGTGTAAAGAAAAGAAATTGCATCTTCCTTTCCTTTAATCCCTTCTTTCTTTACAGTTTGAAAAGGAATCAGAATGCCTTTGCTACACTGCAAAATTAAGCGAAAAACGCGTGTGAAAGTTTGAAAGGGAATTTCACTTTGGACGGCCAATTTTCCATTACGCATTTGGGCCACCAACTACGAAAGTAGTAGTACGCTACTGACTCTCATTTTCTTCGCCTCAGTTTTCATTTCGTTCAAACTTAAAATTTTGTTTTCGGTTTCGGGTTCAAAAAAAAAAAAACTAAAACCAAATCGAAACGAAAAATATGTAGAAAATGGTAATATGTACAAAATAGTATAAGAAGAAGACCACTAGTTTAGTGGTGAGATACGCGTGTGACAACACTCGGCCCAGGTTCGAACCTTGACAATATAACATTTTAATTTTTTCTCTCGTTTTATACATCAACTTGAAACAAAAAAATAAACCCTACTCCCTACACTTCTCACTTCAGCCGCCTCATTATTTTCTTTTCTTCTTCTCTCGTTTTCTACATCAACTTGAAACAAAAAAATAAACCTTACTCTTTACACTTCTCACTTCAGCCGCACCCTCACTTCTCACTTCAGCGCCTCTCTCTTCTCTCTCAGTCACCTTCGCCTCACAACAACTATTTAAATCTGACATTCATTTCCTTCGCTCTGCCTTTCCCTTTCTGTCGCAAACCCATTGAGAAATCTCTTCTTCATAATTTTCATTCTCTTTGCTTTCTTAAACTCATAAAACATTTTCAATTTCGTCACCTGTTTCTTTCTCCTCTTTCCTTTAGATCTTCTCAACCGTCTATATATCCAAATCACAATGGCTCTTCTAACTAATAAACCAGCCTTCTCTTCGTCTTCCACCCAACGATCCAAATATGACGTGTTCTTGAGTTTCAGAGGAGAAGATACCCGCAATGGTTTTACTAGCAATTTGAATGGTATTTTGCGTCATTATGGTATTAACACCTTCATGGATGATGAGCTTCAAAGAGGGGAAAAAATTTCCACTGAACTTTTCGAAGCTATTGAAAGTTCAAAAATTTCGATAATTGTATTCTCTAAAAATTATGCAACTTCTACTTGGTGTTTGGATGAACTTGTTGAAATTTTTGAATGTAAAAAGAAAGGCAAAAAGGTATTTCCGGTCTTTTATAATGTTGATCCATCAGAAGTACGGAACCAAAAGGGAAAGTTTGGAGAAGCGTTGGCAAAACATGAAGAAAGTTTCAAGTATGACACGGACAAGGTGCAAAGATGGAGGGCCGCTCTAAAAGAAGCTGGCAATTTATCTGGTTGGCATTACAAAAATGAGTATGTATTTAATCACTACTTTATTATCACCACAAAATTTTACTATTAAAAAATAACTCCCAGAAGCTATATTGTTTGTTTGTTTGTTTTTATTTTTATTTTTTATGAAACTATTATATTTTGACCGTATCTTTCATTACGGAGCTAGTTAAACTATAACGGTTAATGATAGCAAGAGAAGAATATATTATTGATGCTTATCAATTATTTAGAAGCTTTTCTTACAAAATCTTTAGAAAATCTTCTTTTCCAAAGAAGATTTTCCATGCATCTTTGTGCAAAAAGACTAATATTGATATCCTAGCTGAACAATAAAAAAAAAAAAAAGTATTTTTATTGACAATTTAGATCTATGAATTATGTGCCATTTAATTTAATTAACAAAATTTCAGTTGTAGTTCAGAAGCTAAACAAAATTAGCAATTTTGAATTCAATTTAGGATCATATTTCTATTTCTAACATTTTTTTTTAATGCTTTGTGATTGGCAGCCTCCCTGAATTTACGTTTATCCATAAAATTTTTGAAGAGATCTCAAGTGCTAAATTAAATTGTTCGCAAGTATTTGTTGATACATACCCAGTTGGAATAGACTCTCGCTTAGAGGAAATAAGTGGGTGCTTAGATATTGAGTCAAACGATGTTTGCATGTTAGTGATCCATGGTCTTCCAGGAATAGGTAAGACAACAATTGCAAGAGCTATTTTTAACTTAATTGCATATCGTTTTGAAGGAAGTAGCTTTCTAGAGGATGTTAGAGAAAGTTCAAAAACAAAGGAGGGTATACTCCAACTACAAAAGGCACTTTATTTTGACATCACAGGGGGTAGAGAGTTGAAAGTGCATGGTGTATCTAAAGGACTCAATGTGATAAAGGAAACGCTTCACCACAAAAAAATTCTTTTAATTCTAGATGATGTGGACAAATTAGACCAAGTAGAAAAGTTGCTTGAAAAATGCAATTGGTTTGCTTCTGGAAGTAGAATTATTATCACAACAAGAGAGAAAAAGTTGCTATCTACCCTACGAGAAGATTGTCGTTTAATTTACTATAAGGTTAAGGAATTAGATGAATATGAATCTCGTGAACTCTTTTGTCAACATGCATTCAAAGGAAACAAGCCTCCAGAAGATTATTTGGAGCTTGTACACCAATTTATAGGTTATGCCAAAGGACTTCCATTAGTTCTAAAAATAATAGGTGCTGATTTATATGACAGAAATTTACAATGTTGGAAAAGTGCATTAGATAAGTACAAAAGAATTCCTAATTCGGATATTCAAAAAGTACTTAAAATAAGCTATGATGGATTGGACCAAATTCAACAGGATATTTTCCTTGATATTGCATGTTTTTTCAAAGGATTCTACAAGGAAGTTGTTGTAGATACATTAGAAAGTAGCTATTTAATTGACCCGATCTATGATATTGAAAAACTTATCGATAAATCTCTCATAGTTGTTGCAAAAGATGGCAAACTATTGATGCATGACTTGATACAACAAATGAGTCTTGAAATTAATCGACAAGAAGCAGAAGTGTCAAAAAAACATAGAAGGCTATCGTGTTATGAGGATGCTCTCGACGTACTAAATGGAGATACGGTATAAGTCCTTTTGATTTACCTTTTCCCTTTTCTCACAATGCAAAATGTAATTAATTTTTTCCCATTATGTTTGATTTATCATTTTAATGTTGAAGATGATTTTGTTTTAAATTTAATAATCATATGTTCTGTTGTATAACGTGATTCATGTGATTCTTTGTCTAATTAGGGATTAGATGAAATTCAAGGCATAGCATTGTCCTTGCCACAACCAAGAAAGATGCAATTGAATCTTGAAAAGACGAGAAGGCTCAAATATTTGATTATTCGTAATGTAATTTGTGAAGACCTTAAATCTTTTCCCAATGGGTTAAGGTTACTTGATTGGAATGAATTTCCTTTATCGTCCTTGCCATCCACCTTTGAACCTACAAAACTCGTTGAACTTAAGATGACTTGGAGCCACATTGAATTGGATGAGCATTTTGAGGTATAATCATAGTATTTATAAATTTTTATTAGATTTTTTTAGTTAACAAGTACTTTTAGAGAATAAGGGAAGGTGCATTCTTTCTTTTTTATTCGAAAAAAAAGAGAGAGTAGTGCTACATATAATACAAGTTTTACTACATTGTCACAAACTATAAAGAGACAATTCAAATATTTATTTTTGAGATGGTTGAAACCCACCAATCACATTCATTGCTACATTAGTTTGTAGACTTTATGTTTATAACATTATAATACCTTTTGCATTCTTATTTTAAAAATGTGTATTAAAATTCATAATTGAACAATTATTACTTCTTAATCTATACTCTTAGCTTTTTTTTTTTTTTATTTATAATTTTTTTTTTATTTTTATTTTTTGAAATGAGCTCTTAGCCTTATTTTGTTTTCTTCTGCAGAGGTGTCGATTTGAAACATTGAAATATATGACTTTCGCATTTTGTAAAAATATTACAAAAGTACCCGACTTATCAGTGATTGCCCCAAATACAAAGCAGTTGAACCTTTTTAGATGCATAAAATTAGTTGAGGTTCATCAGTCCGTGGGACTTCTTGAAAAGCTTGAATTCTGGAATCTCAATGAATGCCCAAATCTTAGAATTTTACCAACAAAGCTCCAGTTGAAATCTCTTAAAAGCTTTTATCTCTCTGGCAATGAAAGTCTTGAGCAAGGATTTCTCTCATCAATAGGATATCTCATTGGCCTTCGTGAGTTATCAATAAGTTTAAAAAATGTGAAAGATGTTCCAAGTAACATCTCTGGTTTACAAAATCTTAAGAGCCTTTATATGCATGATTGTGATGAATTTCCAAAAGCCATGGATACCCCTGGTTGCTTCCCCAATTTAGAACATCTGCATATCCGTAACAGCAACTTTACTACCCTCCCTGAAATTGCTATCATATTTCCCCAATTAAAGAGTCTAGGGCTTTACTATTGCTGGAACCTTTCGAAAATTCCAAGACTTCCACATTGTATACGCCTTGTAAATGCATTGGGGGGTAATTCGTTGGATTCACAATCAAGAAGAAGAATATTGAATCAGGTCTCTCTTTCTTTCTCTCAAAGTTATAGATATTTTTTTTTAATGGAAGATTATTATGAAATTTGCTAAACTGAAGTTTCTTAATTTTGATAATGGCAAGCAGTTTGGAAAATTAACAGGGTTTCAACAAAATTTCATATGTGCAAGGGGAATATGGCAGCGGGATTCTGATTCTGAAACAAACTTTGAATCAGAATCAGAATCAGAATCAGAATCAGAATCAGAATTTGATTTCGATGAAGCTACATTTGAAATGGGCTCTGCATCTGGAATGAACTCTAATCCTGAAGCGGACAATGAATCTGTATCAGAATTTGAACATGATGAAGCTACATCTGAAACGGACTGGGCATGGAAACTTTATGATTATTATTCACTTACACTTCCAGGAACTAAGATTCCAAAGTGGTGGTTCAACCATCATAGTGTTGGAAGAAGTTACGTATCATTCTCGGTTGGTCGGAAACTTCCACCATTTGCTATCTGTGGGGCTCTAAAAGTAGAACTGAAGGATGATGTGCCATATAAATTTGAACTTTGTATGTTTACCTGTTCTGTCTACATGCGGATCAATGGTCTTGGAAAACGTCTTATATTTTCTAATTTTGATTTAGAATCTTCATCTTTTATATGGTTTGTCTATATAAGAGAGATGTCTTTGAAAGGCATAATTCTAGGGGATTGGAATTACATTGAGATCCTATTTGAATGTTCAAATTATGGTCCTAATATAGAAAAAATTACAATAGAAAGGTGTGGAGTCCATGTATCATGCATTTGTCCTCCTTGCAACTCCGCAGCAAATATGGTGGCCCAAATAAGAATTCATGAAAGACTCAAACTTTCTTTTGATGAAAGATTAAAAATGTTTTTATGCAGAGTGGCTGCCGAAGTCCTCCCCTTTGAGGAAAATCTAGTCGGATGCTTAAAAACCCAATATGCACATTGTCCTCTCTGTGAGATAGCAGAAGATTCTCTTTTACATCTATTTCAAACCTGTCCCTACGCCAAAGGAGTATGGTATGGTGGTAGATGGGGTTTTCGAGTCGAAAAGATCCAAGCTCAGTCTGTTATGGAATTTGTTGAACATATAATTGACCCCCCAAGTGAGTTACTTGCAGAAAGAATTACCAAAGATGAGTTCACACTGTATGCAGCAGTGGCAATGAAAATCCTTTGGATGGCACGAGAGGAAGCTCTGTTTTCAGACACTAAAGCCAGCATAAACCAGTTAGCCCATCGTCTGAACAAACAGTATGAGTTTTACTTGAGATCGCTTGGGATTCCGTGGATAACCGAAGAGCAAAACAGGGTAAGTGTTTGGACGAGGCCACCTAATCAACGGGTAAACCTTAGTTTTGACTGCATGGCAAGATGTTGTGTAATAATGTAGGCCATAGCCTTGCATAATGGGCCAAAACGAAAGGAGAAGGGATACTGTCCCCTTGTAAACAAGATGCTGACTTCAATCCATGTCCGCTATGCCATGGAAGATTTTTTATTCAACTTCAAAGGAACATGCCAAGGTAGTGAAGGTACTATTTTTACATTTAAGATCATTTTTCTCTAAATTAATTGGTTCATTCATATGATTGGGCACAAATCCAACTTGAAAGGACATTAATGCGAAGAAAATCAGAATGAATGAATGAATTTGTCATTTTAGATTAGTTGATTTTGTTTTGATGTACATTTGTTTTTAAATAGTTGAGTGTTGTACCTTTATGAGGTAGTGAAACCATATTATGGGATTTGAAACTCCTTTAGTGAACTCCTTCAGTTAATATTGTTCCGTATAGTTGTGCTATGCCAATTGGTTTTATTTTGACTTATATATTCCTATTATTCTTCTTTGAATAGTTTGAAAATTGGGGAAAGCTAACATTGGGTTAACTAGGAGGGGAATTTCAAGGTGAGAGAAGGTGTAATACTTCCGTTGAAGCCGTATGAATACAAGAAGAAAAACATGGAGATATTAGGCTTATAATTGAATTGCAAGGAATGACCTTTGGTTGTCTCCATAGTTTGACCAATATGCATTTGTGGTGCAATTTATTTAGTCTGGCTTTGTGATTCTATAGGATAGTTAATGATAAACAAATAGAGATCCTGATTTTGGGTGCTTAAAATTCTATAATCATTACTCCTATAATAATTTTGTAATTTGATTTGTGAGCATTGCCATGCATAGACCTGAACCTCTCTATGCGATAAGCAACTTAGACATGATGAGAAGCAAGACTTATTTTGCAGACGATTCTGTAATTATCTTTTCTCTGTTGTGATGATCTTTGTTGTTGTTGCTATACACATGTAATAGTGTCTAAGTTGTTCATCATATGGTAAATTTTAGGATTCCCTCATAGTATATACCTGTAATTTAATGCAAACCATTGTTTTTTAATGCTTTACAAGGTTTTCAGTCTTCTTCTTTTTCTTTTTTTCTTTTTTTGGTGAGAAAGGGGAGATTGGCCTATTTTTTTTCAATACTGATGATTGGTTGCATTGAATACCTTTTGCAGATTCTCCTCATGATTCTGTTCAGTTTATAGAATGGTCTCCTAGTTATTGCCTTTCTGCCTTACTAAAAGCTAATTTTCTTGAAATGATAACTATTTGGACTCGGACTTTTCAAGTAAGCTAGATTGGTAGGTTCTTCTCTCCAAATACTTAAGTTGATGCCTTTTCTACTGACAAGTTATTAACATGGCTTAGCTAAATATATTTACATTGTCCAATTGCTTGACTTCCTTTTTTTAAGCCTTTTTTCCCTGCTTATGTGTGTTTTGTATGCTTTTTGTATATATGTTGTCACAAATTCTCATCTAGTTTATGGCCTATTCATTCAGAGGCCAGCTAATCTAGTATGTCATGTTTGCTGCTGGCAACTTGAGCATGGAAACAGGATATTGCAGCTGTTACAATGTGGCTGTCAGGGGTGTCTCTGGTATGCAGGCAATTGATTTCATCTACTTATTTGATAAATAATTTATGTATCTAGTTGTGTACATTATGATGTACCTTGGTGCTAGAATTGTAATGTTTTAGCTGTCATTATAATGGCCCTTCAGCTTCTCAACATATGGATAGAAATAGGGTCCAGCAAATTTAATACTTGCAATATAAAGTTGAGATTTCTTAATTATGTTTGAATAAATGTATTAGCTACTTATGAAGAGGTATAAATTTATCTAAGAAAATATTTTTAGACAATGACATGAACGTTGAGTATCAACACGGACATAATGTCTAACAAGGCAATTTTGAAAAATTAACAAGGCAATCTTGTAGATGTTTAATAGGGTAAACAAGCAAAATGCTAGTGATATAAGCCTATTTGTATCTATCCTAAAATATGGCATCCATAATATGGGAACTCTACAGTGTTACAAATAAAGAGGAAAATTTATTTGCAATAATAGCTGCCAAACCAGGGGAAAACATGGAAAAGCACACAGCTGTCGATATTCAAAATTGCAGTTCCTTTTTCATGTTAATAGTAAGGTCTTTGGATATGAAAACCATTTTGCTCCTTTATAAAGCCTTTTTTTAGCATATTATTGTCTCTCCAAAATTATTTATTTTCAAGAGCTTTCATCTAGTGGTTCATGACTCATTAGACTTCAATAAATTAAAAAAAAAAAAAAAAGTCTGAAGGCATTTTAGTTGGCTTGTTCAGCCTCTTTTCCTAATTCATCATGTGAAGTCTTATTCATGTGATAAATAATTACTTTATTGATTGTTCATTTTGTACAATTTGAATATTATTGCATCTCAGAGTTCCCTTATTTTTTTGCAATATCTCAAATGTTGGTTTTGGTGTGTTCTAAATTTTCCTTTATCCTGTGATTTTCTTATTTTAAAGCATTTTTTAAATTGTTTTATGACAAATCTGATTTAGACCCCTATGTTGTTGTTTTTGTTGTTGATGTTGTTGTTGTTGTATTGTTTCTCCAAAATCTGATTTAGGAGGTCTAGGCCTGTGCTTATGGCCTAAGTGGAATCTCCATTGGTAGGAGCTTCGAAATAAAAGGCTTCTAGTGTTCAGGTATCCCCACTTACCTTGTCAAACATAATTTAAGATACTATTATTACATTTAAGGTCCTTCTCCTCTAAATTAATTGGTTCATTCATATGATTGGGCACAAACCCAATTTGAAAGGACTTTAATGTAAAGAAAATCGGAATGAATGAATGAAAAATTTCATTTTAGATTAATGGATTATGTTTTGATGTACATTTGTTTTTTAATAGTTGAGTGCTATACCTTTATGAGGTAGTGAAACCAAATTTTATTTGATTTGAAACCCCTTTACTGAACTCCTTCAGTTAATATTGTTCCTTATAGTTGTGCTGTGCCAATTGGTTTTATTTTGACTTATATATTCCTATTATTCTGCTTTGAATAGTCTAAAAATTGGGGAAAGCTAACACTTGGTTAAATAGGAGGGTAATTTCAAGGTGAGAGCAGGTGTAATACTTCCATTGAAGCCTTATGAAAAACTTGGAGATATTAGGCTCAAAATTGAATTGCAAAGAATGACCATTGGGTGTTTCCATAGTTTGCCTAATAAGGCATTTGAGGTGCAATTTATTTAGTCTAGCGTAGTAATTCTATAGGATAATGAATGATGAGCACATAAAGATCTTGATTTTGGATGATTAATATTCTATAATCATTACTCCTTATAATAATTTTGTAAATTTATTTGTGAGCATTGCAATGCATAGATGGGCCATGAACATCTATATTCAATAAGCAACTTAGACATGATGAGAAGCATGTCTTATTTTGCAATTGATTCAGTAATTTATCTTTTCTCCGTTGTGATGATCTTATTTTCCCTGCTTGTGTGTGTTTTGTATGCTTTTGTATATATGTTGTTACAGATTCTCATTTAGTTTATGGCCTATTCATTCAGGGGCCAGACAATCTGCTATGTCATGTTAGCTGCTGGCAGCTTGAGCATTAATGGAAACGGGATATTGCTGCTGTTACAATGTGGCTATCAGGGGCGTCTCCGGTATGCAGGCAAATGATGTCATCTACTTATTTGATAAATACTTATGTATCTAGTTGTGTAAATCATGATTTACCTTGGTGCTAGAACTGTAATGTTTTAGCTGTCATTATAATGGCCCTTCAGCTTCTCAACAAATGGATAGAAATAGGGTCCAGCAAATTTAATACCTGCCATATATATAAAGTTAAGATTTCTTAATTATATTTGAATAAATGTATGAACAACTTATGAAAAGGTATAAAGTCATCTAAGTGAAGATTTTTAAGGCAATGACATGAACGATGAGTATTGACTTGGACATAATGTCTAACAAAGCATTTTGGAAAAGTTAAGACATCATGGTGCAAGGAATTTTCTTGTAGATGACTAACAGTGTAAACAAGAAAAATGCTAGTGATACAAGCCTATTCATATCTATCCTAAAACGTAATATGGGAAGTCAACAATGTGACAAATATAGAGGAAAATTTGTTTGCAATAATAGCTGCCAAACCAGGGGAAAAAATGGAAAAGCACACAGTAGTCAATATTCAAACTTGCAGTTACTTTTTCATGTTAATAATCAGTAAAGTCTTTGGATATGAAGACCATTTTGCTTCTATATAAAGCCCTTCATTTTAGCATATTATTGTCTGTACAAAATTATTTCTTTTCAAGAACTTTTATTTAGTACTTCATGACTCATTAGACTTCTTCAATAAAAAAATAAGAAGTATGAAGGCATTTCAATAGGCTTGGTCAGCCTCTTCCCCCAATGCATTGTGTGAAGGCTTATTTTCTCATGTGTAACCATGTCATAAATTTTTGGCTTACATGCAGTTTCGTAAGCCTTTTACATCGTTAATTGATACTCTACTTGTTGTTTTAAGTCTTTTTCATTTGATAAATAATTACTTTATTGATTGTTCAATCTGTACAAATTGAATATGTTTTGCATCTCAGAGTTCCCTTCTTTTTTTGGCAATATCTCAAACATTGGTTCTAGTGTGTTCTACCTTTTCCTTTATCCTGTGATTCTTGTATTTCCAAGCATTTTTAATTTTTTTTTAATGAAAAATCTGATTTAGACCCCTAAGTTGTTCTTGTATTGTGCTTATGGCCTAAGTGGAATTTCCTTCGAAATCAAAGTCTTCTAGTGTCAAGATATCCTCATTCACCACGTCAAACAAAATTCCAGATTGTTGGCAGTAATGGTATCAATAACTTGTGTAACATCATACCAACCCAATTGTCAACTCTAACATGACATGCTTTATTATACAGGTACAAAACTTGGAATAACTACAATGGCATCTATAGCCTTGTTGAATCATTAACTAGGCAACAATAATGGAGGTGAATTGTACAAATAACGAAATACATGTTTTTTGTGTGGATAAAAATATCCACATATGGCAACAATTCCAACAGATTAAAAGGGACTGGGTGGAGATGTGTGATAAAGGCCATTTCAACTGAAAATACCCAACTCATCACTACTATATTAAATGCTTTACCTGCTGCAAACTTTGACTTGTTTTCAAATTTAGTCGGTAAGACTGGATTGCTGCTTGCACCTGTTCAGTTGTCTCTGAATTTGTTGTGACAATTGAAACTATTAGAACATGATTTGTTACTGTAATGATGCGCGGTATTAGAAATGAAACTTTAGGTAATCTCTTTTTTTAGTTTCTAGGTGAAGCCTTAATTTGTTACTGTCTGTGCCTCTACCCATGGTTTTGTATCCCATGAAACAAAACTAGGAAATTGAATAAATATGGACTCTTCTGTAGCTTTCTTTTCCTCATCAGTGATTCATATTCCATGCCTTCCTCACCTCTATCTATTATTTTGCTATGGTATGCAAAGGTGATGACTAAAGAGAAAAGCAGACTAAAGAGAAAAGCAGACTAAAGTGATTTATCTAACTATAATAAGAAAAGGTAAAGAGTTTTTTTATTATATATTGCTAAACCCTAAACATAATAAATTGCAGATTATTTTAATGCAAAATTTAATCTTGCAATTCACATGCAATTTATCTTAGAAGATAAGATAATGTAAGAGTTGTGGGCTTGTAGCCATTTAATCCCCATGTGAGACTTCGTAGGTTGAACCTCGCAACCATTCATCATCCCTGCTACAGTGCATTTAACCAATCACTTCACGACAGGTCTTGAGGCCTTGATGGGTCCACTATGTATGCTCAGTTACAGCAGGAGCGATGAACTGCAAGAAGGGTTGTCTAATTGAGAAATCGATACTATGGAATAGGCCAAATTTCCAACAGGATAACTTGACTATTGATGAAGAAAGTGATAAGTTACCTTGGGTTAAGCAGTTGAGCCTGCCCAACAATGGAGAGTGTAGTAAAGGGCTTGCGGTCAAACAGACAAGTTTTCTAACATATTGGGAGAGTGATAAGGTAATGACTATATAAGCTATAACCATTCCTCACCTAAATCTAAGGCTGGCTGTCTTATGATTCAAATGTGTATTTGGTCACCTGTGTAACAAATCTTATATTTTAGTTTTATCAATTGTTTCATCGCCACTTTAATCTGACAATACTGCAGAGGATTTTGCAATATTTGGTCAATGGGAACAAGAAGATTACTACCACATGTTTCAGGAGCAATTAAGGTCTGTTCATTATTCCTATTACATGTTGAGGTCTGCATACATGTGTCAATAAAAATATATATTGTTTATATCATGACATACTAAATGTTCTGTGTAATGCAAACACTTGTTGGAGATGTTAAATGAGGTTAACGTGTGTGATGTGGAGGCATTGGTGTTTGTCATTGTCCAGAATAGCAAGAAGTTACGCTGCCACAAAGGGTACTTGTTTCATATAATTATTGTGTGAAAACACTGTTTACCACAGTGAGGACTTGCATACATGACCACAACTGCAATTTCATAAATAGGGGTTGATTAATAATTCTTTTTCTGTAATTTTTGGTAATTAAATCCCAAACTATGTAATTGGTGTACATGGGTATTGTTATAATTTAAGGTGTAATTAAAAATTGTGAAACGCATTTTTGTATTTGTAAAGCTGTAATGCAAAAAACTGCACACAAACAGCTCATGTACCCCGTTGATTAGGCTACATATGCAACAAAACAAATGTCCAAATGTTGTCATGTAGATTTCTGACACAATTTATTTGCCTTGTGATGAGTCATTTTCTGGAGAAGCATAACCTTGTGTCAATTATATTATCAATCCTCTTGCTACAGTTATATTTGTTATGCTATTTATTTGAGATTTCTTTTTATTTTTATGTTCTAAATTGAATGTTGCTAATAATTTGTGTAATTCACTTTGTAGAGTTGCATCCTTAGGGAACAGGTAATATATAATGATCCTGTAATTAAACATAATCTGGTTAGCTTCTACTGCCCCTGCCACCTCAAATGAGGTGTTCAGGAAGGGACACGTGTAATTTCATTTTTTTTTAATATCCTACTTAGGAAGAAATAAATCTTCATTTTCTTTTTGGGGTATTGTTGTTCTCTTGCCAGAGTTACTAATCTACCACGCTGTAATATGACCTAAACATTGTGGTAAAACCTTGGGAACTAAGTACTCTGATAATTTCTTCTTGTTGAAGCAAATTAAATTTATATTCTGGTTTATTGATAATCAATCATCTTTCTATACCAATTATGCAACTGATGAAAAGATGGCAGACAAGTTCCTATGCAGTTAAATAATGTATTTCTTGTAACTTGTGCATGTAACTGTTTGTGAGCGTGTTTTCCCTAAAATTTGATAATTGTTGGTATTGCAATTTGGTTTCAATATGGGAGTAATCATGAGGTCACTTTGCTTTGAGTTTGGTTTGCAAATTCTTCATTATGATTTAAGGCTCTCTATGTTGCTGATTTGTTAAATATGATAACATATAAGTAACGTCAAATGATATTCTGGTTAGTTAAGTTGGAGCAAGTTGTCTGATTTATTAATGTTTGAGTTTTGTAATGAGCTTCTCAAACTAATGATGTTTATTATTTGATAGTGTTTGCCTTTTATTTCTCACTGTATGTCTAAGAAAGTTCAAGGAAGAATGACTCCTTCAAACTTTAGTACAAGTTTTTGATACTTGGTAAAACTAATAATTACTTCGGAGTAGGTATTTAATTTGTCATAGGGCTGGTCTTATTTAAAATACTGGGCAGGGTATAGCTTTTCTTTCTGCTCTCATGTCATATTAAAGGCTAG
The DNA here is from genome assembly GCA_035136125.1 of Quercus rubra. NCBI lineage: Eukaryota > Viridiplantae > Streptophyta > Magnoliopsida > Fagales > Fagaceae > Quercus > Quercus rubra. The sequence goes on from CM068738.1 coordinate 44,223,212, forward strand.
CTAAAAGCAATTTCCTGAATTTATATCCCTTAGTCTCAGGAGCTCCCTTGTAGTAATTCCCTGACTTAAAGTCTTCGACATGGATTATAGATTTCATTAATATTCATATAAAAAACAGCACAAGAAAATATTGCTCTCTTGGTAGAGCTCCCAGAAATTGTCACAACCAATTGAGAATCTATGTTTTAAATAGTACTTGGTTTTTCTTAAACGAACTCCTTCTTGCATTATATCAAGAATATATGATACTATTCTGTGGAATTACCTTCCCTCATTACTTATTTAAAGGCAAAATCCTGTTACCTTGATCTCATTTAATGTAAAGGTGCCCATTTTGTCAGTGCAGATTGTTATGCCTGATCCAGATTGTGACTAGCCAAGGCATTATCAACCATCATGCACATCATAGAATAAGCCAGAGTAGAGTAACAGCCAGCAACAATGCCAAAAAGTGCATTGAAATATGTTGGTGCCTCCTGTCCCTCACTATGTCGACCCTGATGCTTATTGAGAGAGCTTTCCAAATTGCCTGGATTACTTGAAGTTACAGACAGCAGAAACAACAACAACCAGAATGACAGCAACAATAATACTCCCACCATGATACTACCAATCTTTCCAGCCATGATGTTTGATACCTAGGGCAGAGAGAGTATAGCATAGGTCGAAAGTAAAATACCAGTGGTGTCCTCAAACGCTTCAAATACATAACTGAGGAGCTTTTTGCAGGTGACTTTTGTTACTTATTGGCAACAAAAACATTCTTTCTATGAATAAGATCAGCCATATTATAACTAATATATCCCTTTATGTCTGTTTCAAGAATCACAGCCAATGCTTTTACTTTACCAGAGTAACTCAAAGCCTCAGAGTTCTTGTCCCTCACAATGTCACAGAGCCTTTTCAGATCTACAATGAGAAAGGAAATGGGTTTGTCATTCATGGAACCCTCACTGTGAAGTTGCACATCAATGGTCTTGGTTGACTGGCACTGTATATATGCAAGGGAAGTTGTAAATCAGTAGACCATCTTTGGTTAGTTTCTTAGTAGGTCATGACTTGTGGTCCATTGTTCTGTTGCTTTTGGGGTACATCGGTTGATGCCAAGAAGGTGATAGATGCCTATTCTTGCTGGAATGGTACTCATAGTCATAACACAAATATCATCATTCGGTTGGCAGTTCCTCATTGTCTTATGTGGACAATTGGAGTTAGTGAACCTTTGAAGGCATGAAGAAATCAGTTATAAAGACCAAATTTACTTTCCTGCATATGCAATTTGGATGTTGTGCTATGATTTTTTTTGGGATATTTACATTTATGATTGTAATTCTTTAAGAGGCTCTGCATTTTGAGCACTCCACTTCTTTAACATAATTCATTAATACTTTAAAAAGGAAGTGTTTGATCGTTCACTTTCTTGGGCTGCTCCTTGTTTATATCTCTGTTAGGGTTGATAGTCTGTATGGCAATTGGTTTTTTTTACCAAAGAGCTTCTCCTTTGCTTCTCATAGACTAGGGATGAATGCTGAAGTAATGGATTTAATCTGAAATGTGCAAATGATTAGTATTTACCAATCAAAACAGCACGCCTAATTCTGTTTATAAAGCGAGGGCTAGTGAAACTAGGGATCTTTGAGTTTTGATGGCTATTTCCTATGATGTTTAATCCTGGGGTGACACTGTTCTGGACTAGTCAACAAGATGTTTAGTGTGGGCCTTTCTTTATGTTCTTTCAATTTTTGGCCATATGTGGACCTTTTTTCTACATCCTATTTTGGAAGAATTTAAACTGCAGATTTTGTTACTGTGCCTTTGGCCATAAAATTATTTTTTTTCTTCTTCTTGAAGTTTAAAAGGGAAGAAGGAATTACAAAATCTGGTTTTGGTGATTTACAAATTCTTAATGATGGAAATTGATTTTTTGGATAGAAATGAAGTCAAATGAGGGAATTTGACCGTACTAGTTAACTCCTAAAAACTTGTTTGCCCATGTACACATTAGGTTGAATTTTTAATGTAAGACACGTTTTCAAGATGATTGATGGAACTACTCATCATGGTTGTTTCAAAACCAAGGATGGGCTGCAGGATCTTCATGGGTTGCATCTTTCCTCATGCAGCTTGGTGCATTGTTGGTCTGTTGAAACCTACAGTGTTAGAGGTTGCTCCATGGGTAGATTCACCTATTTTGCTGTCTTGTGCTTATCTGGAAGAAGCATAATCATCAGATTGTGTTTCGGGTGGATTGTTGAGATGTCTTATACTTCAATGAATGCTATTATATGTTTGACTATGTGTTTGGGGGTTCCCTCTGCCGAAGATATAATATTTTTTTTAGGCATGTATTATGTTTAAATATTAGGTTATATCTGCAGGCTTGTTACTCCAAATGTGGCTCAGAATAATGCACCATGGTTTGGATTAATATTCAAGGAAGGCTAAAGCAAGTTGTTTGACTCGTCTTGTGCCAGACTACTATGATAGTTGGTTTGTACTTCTCCTCAGTCCGTGGGAAACCAAGACCTTCGGTCCCAAATGTTTACTAGGCAAGCAGATTTTCTCTGGATTATGCAAAATGATAATCAAATGTAAGTTGCCATAGTTTTCTTTGTAGCCTTGGCAATACATATGTGGAATATGAAACATTGAATTAATTTATGTTTTCTTTTATTTCATTACAATAACATCAAAATTTTTTGACTTTGTCTTTATTGTGATCCACTATGATGATTGACTTCTGACATCTCTATAAACATTCCTAGCAGTCTATTTGGGGCAGATGTGGTTTAATATTACTTCATTTTCATCTACTTTCATTTTTTGGCTCTTCTTGCATTGAGCAGAGTTCTTACCCTACTTCGGTGCCATTTGATTTTATTATATGGGTGATAATGATCCAAAGGAAATTATTCCATTTTAAGTGATTATTTTTGCAACAAAACCTGTCTCTATAGAATATGCACGCTCTAGATTTTGAGCACTGCACCTCTTTAACAAAATTCATTGATTACTTATTTTTTGGCTACTCCCCTGGTAAAACAGTTGAGATATTCAAAGAGTATCAGCACGCTCTAGATTTTGATCATTTCCTTCGGTGCTGTTTGATTTTATTTACTTTAATTCTCACCTATAACCTTGCCTACAAAATAGGCAATATTTAACTTCCACGTTTAACTCTAAGCATTACTCCAAGTTTTCACTTTTTTTTCTTTAGTTTTTTTTTTTTCTTCCTTAATCAAGATTTAACTTTTTTTTTTCTTTGCATTAAAAAAAAAAAAAAACTTAAAACTTTTATTTTTCAACAGCCGGTTTCTCTTAATCTCATCTCACGTTTGTTTTTTCTTTCCTTAAATCTCTTTGTTTTTATTTTGAAGAAAAAAAAAAAAAAAACTAAAAAGTAGAAATCAATCATATCCAAAAGAAATTCAAAAAATTTCAAGGTAAAAATGCAAAACTGATCCTCTAACTTTTAGCATTTTTCATTTTAGTCCTCTAATTTTCAGTTTTGTCATTTAAGTCCTCTAACTTTCAATTGTTATCAATTCGATACTCCGTTAAATCAAAGATATCTATTGCCGTTAAGTAAGCCAAAACTATGTCGTTTTGGTTTTTTTTTTTTATGGTAATTAAAAAAGATTAAGAAAACTGTTGTTAAAAAAAAAAAAAATTCATTTTCTCTTTCGTCGATCTCTCTCTCACTTTCTCGTTCTGTATCTCTCTGTCTCACAGTGCCGTGGTGCAAGGCCTCATCGCCGCCGCCGGCCTCCACCCACAACCTCCAGGCCGGCGGTTGTAATAGCCATCTATTAAGAATATAAACATGGTCCAGCCGTCTCTTTCTCTCTGTGGAATATATTGGGTGGGTGTGTGTGCACAAACCACAACTCGTCATTGTTGCAAGATTGTATCTTTGATTTGGTGGAACTTTTTTTCTGAGGTACCCAGATTGTTTTTTCTTATCTACTTGTCTTCCTCAATAGAAATTCAACTTGTCTCTTTTGATTCTGTTTCTAGGTCTTCATTAAAATCTATTTATCTATTTGGGTTTTCGTTAATTCCTCTTTTATCTTTCTTATTATTATCGTACGGTCAACCAACTCCACTTGTATATGTGCTTTCCTGTTTCCAGATCAAGTCAAATATTAAATCCAAAACTAACCCGACCTAACTCCAGATCCCCCTCCTCTGTCGCCCCGGTCCCCTGTGGTCGGAGCCTAAGTCCATTTCCCCAACCCGGAAGACGAGATCGAAGTGTTCGTCGATGGGTACTCCGTGAAAGTCCCAAAGGGCATGATGGTCCTTCAAGACTGCGAAATCGCCGCCGTCGATATCCCTCGATTCTGCTACCACAGCCGCCTCTCCATCGCCGGAAACTGCCACATGTGCCTCGTTGAGGTCGAGAAAATGCCCAAACCCATCACCTCTTGTGCCACGCCTGCTCTTCCCAATTTGTTTTCTCTCTCTCTTTCTTCTCGCTTTTCTCCGCTACTGACCCAGACAGACTCTCCCTTCTTCCCCAAAAATTCGTAGTTTAAGGCTGTGGTCAGTACTACCTAGATTGTGAAGGAGATGATCATGGGATTTTGGGTATGAAGTTTGGGTTTGAGATTATGGGGGAGAGGGTGTGAGATTATTTTCTTTACTTTTAGATTTTGGTGGAAAGGAGGTATGAGACTTTGGGTTTCAGATTTTGGTGGAGTGAGTGACGAAGAGAGAGGGATAGAGAGGTGGAGGCCAGCGGTGGCAAGGAGGTTGTGGTGGAGGCCGGTGGCGGCGGCGAGGCCTTGCATCACGGCACTGTGAGACAGAGAGATAGAGAATGAGAAAGAGAGAGAGAGAGTGCAATGAGAGAGAAAATGAATGTTTTTTTTTTAATAACAATTTTCTTAATTTTTTTTAATTACAAAAAAAAAAAAAAAACATCAAAATGACGTCGTTTTGGCTCACTTAACGGCAGTAGATAACTAAGGTCTAATGGAGTACCGAATTGACAATAATTGAAAGTTAGATGATTGAAATGACAAAATTAAAAGTTAGAGGACTAAAATGAAAATAGTTGAAAGTTAAAGGGTCAGTTTTGCATTTTTTCCAAATTTCAAATACCACATTAAAACTCACCTTTGGTTTTTTTTTTTTTTTTTTCCTTAAATCTGTTTGTTTTTATTTTGAAGAAAAAAAATACTAAAAAGTAGAAATCAATCACATCCAAGAAAAGAAATCCAAAAAATTTCAAATACCACATTCAAACCCACGATCAACTTCTATAAAAAAAAAAAGAAAAAAACTTCCCCCCCCCCCCCAAAAAAAAACCCACTTTCAAATTTATCCAATAAAAAACCGTACTTTCAAATATTTAACAAAACTTTCAGATAACTACAACTAAAAAAAATGAAGTTAAACACAAATTCATAAAATTTTAAAATTCAAATTTATCCAAAAAAAAAAAAAAAAACCCTACTTTCAAATATTTGACAAAACTTTCGGATAACTACAACTAAAAACACTGAAGTTAAAACTTGAGGATTAAAAAACAAAATCATAAAATTTTAAATACCACATCCAAAATTTTATATATATAAAAAAACAATACCACGTCTGAAGTCCAAACCCAATCCATGTTCATGTTTTTATACAATTAAAATATATATTAGCCTCTGAGCAAGCGCTCACGTGCGTGCTCAAAAAATCTTCTATTTTTGGGTAAATTTTAATAATTTACATCCATTATAATTTAAGACTACTTTATTTTCGAATCACAAAAAAAGAAAGAAAGAAAGGGTGTGATGAAATTCTGATGAGTATTATGCGTTTGTTGTTGATGTGCAACTAACAAAAAATCTATTTCAATTAGGAATAATACGTGGGGAAGTTTTATTGTACACATTTCTTTTTTATGAGAAATTCTATTCAGAAAATGTGGGGAAGGTAAATACGTGGGGAGTTTTTTAAGTTATTGAGTAGAAGTAGGAAGATATTTCAACGTAGAAGTAGAAATTTATTATTTTTGTCAATTTACTATTTTAACCCGATTTTTAATTTTTAAGTATGGGGTATTTTTGACAGTAAAAAAAGCAATACCTAACTTTCTTTTATCAGTTTACTATTTTAACCCCATTTTTAAATTGTTGGTTACTTAATTTAGGGGTATTTTTGATAATAAAAAAAAATAATAACTAACTTTCTGAATCCTCTTAATATATAGAGATAAGATATATATATATATATATATGTTTTAAAATACCTCTACAACCTACGTTTAAGCAAGTGCAACTCAGTAAAAATACATCTTTAACTCCCACTAAAACATTGCCTACAAAACAGGACCACTCTCCTAATAGTTTTCAAATTACTTTATCCATTTATTAAAAAAATAAATAAAACATACACATGTTTATTTGCAAAATACATCTCTTGATTAAAAAAAAAAATGCTGTTATTGCAAAAAAAAAAAAAAAAACGTTCTTTAACTTCCATGTAAAACACTATCTACAAAATAGGATCATACGCCTAATACACTCACATTGGTTTTCAAACTGCTCTATTAACTTCCTGAGAACAACTTTTATTAATTTCTTTTACATTTCTGGTTTTTATTTTTTGAGTTAGAAGCTATATCCTTCTTCTTCTGGAAATATCAAACTAAACAAATCCGGATATGTATAAATTGCTTTGTTAGAAATAGACTTGATTACCTGACCAGATAAGTATATATGAGCAAATAATTTTCTTTGACTTATCTGATTATTTTCTTCTTCTTCTTCTTCTTTTTTTATTTTTATTTTATTTTTAAGTTTTCCTATTTCATATAGAATTAAATTACCGTTTTTAAATATTTGTTTTGGTTTCTTATATTAAATGCCTCTCAAACTTGTATTTGTGATAATGAGATGTTACTGTCACAGCCATGCTCTTAATATCATGCTTTCACCAAATCAAGAAGGGCACAACATAGCTGCGATTATGTTTCAAGCCACTGGCTCCTCCCGCTTTGTCAATATCTCACTAACAACCAATTAACACCTATTTGGTGAAATCCTGACTTCACAATATGTATTTGGTTGTCTCTTGCCATATGACAATTTCTATTGGTTTGGTATTTATTTCTTTTCTTTAATGTCAAACTGTTCTTTTTTTTTTTCCATTTTCTTTTTTGAATTCAATAATTTTGCATCTAATCTAACAAATGAGATCTTTCTTTTGGTTCCCTTTATTTATATTTCTTCATTTTGGCTTCTGTTAATGGCTGTCTAGAAATTTTTTTCATTTTTTTTAGTTTCCTTTTTGTTTAGAATGATGTTGTTTCAAAGTGTCTTACAAGATTAACACAAAGTTTCTTTTTAAATTCTTCATCTGCATGCTAGGTGCCCAAGTTATTGAATCTTTAAAAAGTTTTTATAAAATATGCTCACTACATTGAGTATTTTCTATTAGTTTCATGTTATTCATGTATGTAATTTTTTTTTTTTTTTTTTTTTTTGTATGTGATTTTTTTTTGGATAATCTTTTTCTGAGCATGCACTTAGAGGCTAGTTATATTTTAATTATGGTATAATATATATAATTTGTTCTCTAAATTTTGTGGAAAATAATTTATTCTCCCAAAAACTTAAACAATTTTTAAAATTATTTTTCATTTATTTATCTCAAAAAATATATCATCATTTTATTATTTGGATTTATCTCAAAAAAATATATTTACAAATTATTATATTTATAATTTTTCTTATCGTAGGAGTAGCTTCGAACTATTGATTGAGTTTTATTTACTAATATAGATACATGAAATTGGAATTGCATATTTCTTAAACTTTCTTAAGGGACTATACCATATTATAAATTTAATATTTAAAATAATATGTAGGAAAAAAAGTAGACTTTATGTTTGAAATTGAACACTTCACCTATCGAAATGAAAGAAAATAATTTGTATATCATAAAGAGAAGACTTGTGACGGAAAAGTTAAAAAATCAAACACACTACCAAATCGTATTAATCCAAAATAGTATATTATAAAAAAAATACAACGATTCATCAACCTAAAGTAAAGTTGTAAAAAGGAATATATATATATATATATATATAGAGAGAGAGAGAGAGAGAGAGAGAGAGAGAGAGAGAGAGTAATCACATTTTTTGGGAGAGAAATATAAAATAAAATGAGAAAAAGAAGCATCAAATAAAGAATATAGTCATAAGTCAAACACCCAATTATCCGAGCCATAATATATAATAGAATAATATTGTATTCTTGTAAACTATATTTATTTGCAATAAAATAACATTTAACAATTATAGAAAAGAAAAAAAAAGATAATAACTTAAAAACCCAAAACCAAATTGCAACCCAAATTAAAATTCTGAAGAACACATAAATACATCATACTAAAGTAGAGATACAAAAAATAAAAAATTCACACAAAAATAAAACATGAGTGAGAGAGAGAGAGTATAATAATCTTTTTCATGTGAGAAAATATGTATAGAATGGGATAAAGAATGTCATATTTATGGTAATAGAGAGAGAGAGAGAGAGAGAATCACCTTTTTCGGGAGAGAAATAAAAAATAAAATGAGAAGAAGAAGCATCAAATAAAAAATATAGTCATAAGTCAAACACCAAATTCTCCAAACAATAATATATAATAGAATTAAATTATATTCTTGTAAACTATATTTATATGCAATAAAATAACGTTTAAAAAATATAGAAAAGAAAAAAAGATAATAGAATATATAATAGAATAACATTATATTCTTGTAAACTATATTTATGTGCAATAAAATAATGTTTAACAATTGTAGAAAAGAAAAAAAGATAATAACTTAAAAACCCAAAACCAAATTGCAACTCAAAAGTAAAATTCTAGAGAACACATAAATACATCGATCTAAAGTAGAGATACAAAAAATAAAAAATTTACACAAAAATAAAACATGAGTGAGAGAGAGAGTAATAACCTGTTTCATGTGAGAAAATATGTATAGAATAGGATAGAAATGTCATATTTATAGTAATAGAACGGGGAAAGAAGAGTCAAAATAAAATGAAGAAAAAGAGATAGATGAAGAGTGACATTAAAATTGAAAGTAGTGGAGAGATAAAAAAGGTAAAAGAAAAATTATGGTTGGAAGTAGTGGAGAGAAATGAAAAATAGGTAAATGATTTGGTTGTTGATGTGACTCAATAAGAGCGTATAATTAATAAATGATATGCTTCAACTTTTATATATAATATATATATATATATAGAGAGAGAGAGAGAGAGAGAGAGAGAGAGAGAGAGAGAGAGAGAGAGAGAGAGAGAGAGAGAGAGAGAAATAGAAAATAAAATGAGAATAAGAAGCATCAAATAAAAAATATAGTCATAAGTCAAACAATAAATTATCCAAACCATAATATATACTAGAATAACATTATATTCTTGTAAACTATATTTATATGCAATAAAATAACATTTAACAATTATAGAAAAGAAAAGAAGATAATATCTTAAAAACCCAAAACCAAATTGCAACTCAAAGTAAAATTCTAAAGAACACATAAATACATCAATCTAAAGTAGAGATACAAAAAATAAAAAATTCACACAAAAATAAAACATGAGAGAGAGAGAGAGAGAGAGAGAGAGAGAGAGAGAGAGAGTAATAACCTTTTTCATGTGAGAAAATATGTATAGAATGGGATAGAGAATGTTATATTTATAGTAATAGAACGGAAATAAGAAAAGTCGAAATAAAAGGAAGAAGAAGAGATAAATGAAGAGTGACATTCAAATTGAGAGTAGTAGAGTAAGATGAAAAGGTAAAATAAAAGTTATGATTAGAAGTAGTGGAGAGAAATGAGAAATAAGTAGATGATGTGGTTGCTGATATGGCTTAACAAGAGCGTAGCAACAGTAAATGCTACGCTTCAGTTTTTAGATATATATATATATATATATAAAAATTTGAATAAATCATTTCATTCCTTTTTTTTTTTTTTTTTCATAATCTGTTAATAGTGGACTAATTAAGCTCTAGTATTTCCTAACACGGGCCTCATTGCACGCCGGTTGTTAGGCTAGTTTGTTTAGTCCTCCAATATATATATATATATATATTGAATCTTAGTCCTCCAATATTGACTTAGACATAAGTAATAACTAGTCGCTAACCCGTGCGATGCACGGGAACGCTACCAATTTTTAAAAATCAAAATATATAAAAATTATATCCATAATAAATAAATAAATAAACATGAAGAAAAGCATGTAGAATCGTAGATAAGAAGGGGTCTCCATGTCATAGTCCACAGAATAAGAAGGCTTATGCACCCTATAAGCATTTCCTCAGCTGCTTATATTTTTTTTTCTTACCTCACTATCAGAGTCCCACATAATTTTTGTTATTTCACTTATGGTTCTTCTGTTGATGTTCATCTCTTCTTGAATTGTCACTTGTGGTTTGAATTGCTTTGGCATTTGTACTATTGGTTGATTATTTTCCACCAGCCTGTTATATTACATAAAGATATTAGACATAGTATTGTAGAGACTATAAATACATTAAAAATCTGAATCATGTAAAAAAAAGTAACAAATTATACTCTCTTGCAATGCACGGGATTCATTAGAAAAAAAAAGTACAATTATCTATATATAAACTTATATTTGTGGTAAAAAGGCCATTCCATTCAAGCCCATTAGCTACCTAGAAAGAGAAAGTACCCACTCCAAGTGGATTACCAGCTAGGCAGTTACTTCAAACCATCCCACTTGAGCTTGGAGAAGTTTAGAAGAAAATTGTCTTATAAGTTAAAGCCAATTATAAATTTTGGGGCTCTGTTTATGTACCATGAGTGGAGCCTCCTATCACATGTAATTGTTGGACGCTTCTTAAGCAAGGAGGCTATAGATAATGCATACAAAATACAAAACCAAGCAAAACCAATCATAAAAAAGTGAAAAAAATTATTACACAGAAAGACTATTATGTGGATGGCCTACTCATATGTCTCATAAGTCCCTGCTTCAATTTTTTAAAATCATCGAATCAAATAAAGTGTAATATCTTCCAGAGTAACAGGGGAACCTTTCATTTCTACACGAGCAATAAATTTGAAGGAAGCTGTAATATCAGTCTATAATGGAAGTGGCACATTGCCACATAATCATCATCTATTACATAGTGTGCATGCTAAGAACTCCTTCCTTTATAACTACTGCATAACCTGCATTCCATTGTTTGTCTAATACCCACAGTACGTTGACTACTTGTTGGCTACATTATCAGAAAATTTTAAAGTGGGGATCAAGCACTTCAACCAGCTTTACTTTTGAGATTTTTGGAAAAAAAAAAAAAATGAAGAAGAAATAATTAGTATAAATTATGATATGCACAGAAAAGTAGGTGAAGCTTTTTGGCCAATCTTCTTGTAATATGGTCCACCTTTGGAAGGCAGAGAAGTACCACATTGGCTGTAAAGGCCATTGAATTGGACGCTGGAGTTGTAATTGTTAAAGATAGTGCTTAGGCTGGTGCTCATGTCAGTGGAATTTTCATTCCTCTCTTTGTTTTGGGATTGGAGAAGTTCAAAGCAAGTGTAAATTTGATGAACATAGATGCAAAATGAGCAATACAAATAACATATGAATCCAATAGGAACTACAATCAGAAATGAAGTCCTACTTGCTGTGAAAATCATTTATCCTCTGAATATTTAGATTCAAGACTTAGCTTGTTAGATAAACCCCTAAACCCTTTAATTTACAAAAGTAAAGCAAGCTGAAGAGTAAAAATTAAATTTAAAGCATAAGTTTGAGCAGTACATGCAGTTTTTGGATTTTATATGGCAAATACTTCTGGTATAATACTTCAAAATCCAAATAGAGCCATGGTATTGCATATATAGTTTAGATTAAACTTAAATAAACCAATAATGATATAAAAAAGACTCCCACAGATACACATAGTCTACTCCAAACCTGCCCCAAACAAAAAATCTACAGGGCATTCAATAATTGAATAGAAAATAACAAACTAAATCTGAGTTTCCAGCCAGTTATACAACTTCTTAATTGGATGCTTACATAATAATTCAGCCAATATGTTTAAAACAGGGCATTCCCAGCACAATTAGAAACCTAAAATAAACTTAAAAGCTCAAGTAACCAACACCCAATCGTGCATAAATTACAATAAGAATTCAGAGATTGGTAGCCATACATGAACCCAGATAAGAATTCACAAATTTAAATCCAAAATAAATTGAATAGAAAATCAGAATTATAAAGAGAGCAATAAAAATTCAGAATTATAAAGAGATGCTAATGTCAAATTGGTGAACGAATCATAAGCAGATTGTATACACAAACATCTAATGGCAATATCTAGCAAGATTTTGAGGGGCTATTGTGGGGGCTAGTTGATCCTAGAGGTACTATTCAGGTTGAGAGGGCTGGGCCTATGGCCCAATAACCTAATCCGAGGACGAGGACATATCCGAGGACAATCAGTTAAGGAAGAGATGAAAATTGTATTATGGGAAGAGGTAAAGTATATTTATGGTAGACCTAACCGTATCCGAGGAGAATGTTCTTCTCGAAACTTCTGTCCAAGGTGGCTAGAAACATTCCCATCCCCTTAATATAATATATTAAGGGTATTTTACGACAGGGGGATGGGCAAATACTGGATAAAGGATGAGGATGAAGGATAACAAATATCTGTAAAAACTGTTACCTCCACATTAAATGCTTTCCAACAAACTTTCTGGCTGCATTAATGTGGAGGTGATGCCTGAACAGTAAACAAGCAGCCTTACAGCTAATAGTAGAAGGTTCAAGGAGGTGTGAGATGAGACAGGGAGAAGCTCCCAAAACCTGACTCACACGTGTACGATGAGAATGGTGCAGAAATCATGATATATAACATGAAAAGGAATTCAAAGAAAAGGGGACAGAAGAAAAATAGAGAAAAAGAAAGGTTTAAGAAATATAATAGTAGAAAGGAAAAACTCTAAATAATTGATCACACTATTTGGGCTTAACCGAGGATATTTTTTGTATTTTTCACGCATAACTCTTCTTCCTAAACACTCACAACCAATATCTTTTTTCTAAATTCAGACTAGCTTTTTCTCCCACACTCTACAAATTTATTGTTTGGGCTTGTTGGGCCTGAGTCCATTCCTGTTTTGGGGTCCAAGCCAAAACTAGTCCTTACAATATATGAGATATATATATATATATATATATTACATTTTTAATTGTTCCAAAATAAATGAAAATATGATTATGAAATACACTACTCTTTATTAAACCAGCCACGTTTTTGCGCGATGCACGGATAATGCATTAAGCTGTTATGTGAAAAACTTATATAGAATATCCAAAATATTTTAAAGTAATAACATGAAGTAATGTTGCAATAACATGAAGAGATTTTTGTTATATTAATGATGTATTAAAAAATTAAGGGGATGGAGAATTTAAACTATAGAGAAAAAGTTACATAAATTAGAAATTATTTATTATGTGGTGTAATATCTTCTTAAAAAAATATGGTGTAATAAGTTGATTGTTTGTTTAATCATTTATTTTTTTTGCTGAAATTTTTAATCATAATTTTTGTTTCTACATTGGCTTGGAGTTAGCATAAAAAATTTGTAATTTCATGCAATTTTTTTTTTGGAGAAAAATGTAAATGTTCGACTCCTCGAGAGAAAAGGAGGATTTTGATATCCTCGTCCTATTCCCCCTATAACCTTGTTTCGTCAGGTCAAATCATAATAATACATGTTTACTCTCCTAAGGCACGCCCCTGACGCTTCAGTGATCAGAGCGTGCTTTCATTTAATTTTGGCAACTCCCTTGTCCCCCACGTTCAACGGTTGGATGGGAATCAAATGGTGGGTAGTCTTTCTTGGAATACGAGCAGGAAAACTCCCGCTCACAATTTCTACGCCACTATAAATTATCTTTCAAATCAATTCCTTTTCACCTTCAACAGTTGCGCTATTCTAGAACCCGTGCATTGAACTTGCTTTTTCCTCTCTTTCTCTCACTCTCCTGTGCATCTACAAATATAAAAACCTTTTCCGATGACCATTTCTCACACCTGTAAGTCTTCCTGAACTCTCTTCAACTTTTATTCCTACTTTGCGAAATTTCCCTTGTGAAACTTCTTAGAAAATGGGTAGATTTAAGTACTTAGTAGACACCGAGGAGGGAATGAGGAGTTTTAGGTCCAAATATAATATTCCCCGACACGTGGGCGTTAGGTACGCTGCACAGGGGGAGTGGTTTGACGAAAGGAAAACAAATGAGGTGGTCATCCCTATGATTGCCTTCATAAAAGGAGGTATGACCATTCCCATGGTTAGTATTACTAGAAATTTTTTTAGGTTCTTTAGGCTGTCCCCTACACAATGCGCCCCGAACATGTTTAGGGTGTTAGGGAGTATAGAAACTTTGAATGAGAGGATGAACCTAAACCTAACACACCATGATGTGAATTGGATTTACAACCTGCAAAATTTGAAAGGGCAGGGATATTACCTAAAGTCCAGGCACTCCGAAGTTAGGTTGATCCAGTGCCTCCCTGTATCAAATAAGGGATTAAAGGACGACTTTTTGATCTTTTCTGGGCAATAGCATGATGGCTTACCTTGCCCAGTTAAGGAGGGTACACCAGGTGGGAGGTTAACTATTTAGTTTTACCATTTGTCTTTATACAATTTTTATACTCCTATTGCTTTTTGTCATTACTGAAATGGGTTTTTGTTGGTTTTACTGATACTGCAGATCCCCACGCCACTACGCCTTCGCTCCGTTTAGTTAACAAGGCGAGCTTAGACAGGATTCTACAAGCCAAGATGTACGTCAACGAATCAGACGGTCAACTAAGGGCAGCGCACCTCATCCTCACATACACTCCCATCTTGCGTGCATTCCAATCTCCGAGGTGCGTGATAAGGGCCAGAGATCCTCGGCTCCACAGAATCAATGTTGCCTACGAGGGGTTTATAGTTCCACAAGGCATCCTTCTCCCAAGATATCCACCATTCACACAACCCCTACCTGTTGCCACCCTTGCAGCAGAAGCAACATCTTCCCTCCCCATTCTTCAAGTAGAGGAGGAAGAGGAAGCAGAACAAGAGGAAAAGGGCTTTATGGACCTCACCAAGTCCACCGACGACTACGAAGTTTTCAATCAACCCTCAGCACCACAAGACGTGCCTGAAGATATGGGTATTCAAAGAAAACCCCAACGTAGTCTTCAAGAGCTGTTAGAAAGCCAGCCAGGGAAAGGAGAAGCTAGGAAGCCTTCTCAACCCAAGCTTCCTCCTCCTTCACCTAAATCTCCTCCTCGCACTCCTTAGCCACCTCCACCCTCCAGGACCGAATAAGTTGATCCTAAAAGGAGAAGGGAACCAAAGGGTAAGGAGGCAATTTAGCCTGGAAGACCTCGTCCCTCCAACGAAGAAGAGGCTCACATGCCCGAGCCCCGAGCATGGCTCCCAGCTCCTATGCTTGGTGGTGAGCCCCTAATGGACGATGCATCAATCAGGGACTTCAACGGGGGCATAGGTTGCCACGTTGCCTCAGTTTTGGAGGAAACTCTCCTGCTCCCCAAAGACATGGTGGAGTTACGAGGATTTAAAAGGAATGAAGTCTTCCTCCATACTAAACGATTCTTGGGCATGGTACGTATTTATTTTTTCACAGTTTTTTATTTATTTATTTATATATACTTGACACAATACTCATCCTTTTCTTTTCTTTTTTTTCTTTTTTTTTTTTAAAGGCTGTTCAAAGCACTTTCAGGTTAGAGGAGATGTTCAACTCCCTCTCTCAACAACTGGACGACGAAAGGAAACGGAGGGTTGCTACTGTGCAAACCCTGATTATTGTTGAAAACAGCAATACTGATCTTAGGAAGAAACTGACCGCTAAGGAGCAAGCCAGGAAGAGCGCAGATGCAGCCTTGAAGGGTGCTGAGAAGCAAGCCGAGAGCCAAAGGAAGTTGACAAACAAGGCTAAAGAAGAACTGGCAACTTCCAAGAAGCAAGTGGCAGCTCTGAAGTAGCAGTTGGAGGAGGCTAAAAAACTCAAGGATCAGGCTGAAAAAGCCAGAATGCAGGCTAAGGAAGACAAGGCCAAAGCTGAAAAAGAAAGAGATGAGGCCGAGCAGCACGGCTACGACGTCGGCGTAGCTGAGACCGAGGATACCCTAAGGGCAGAGGTCCCCGCTGTGTGCCGCGCCTACTGCACTCAGACTTGGGAAGAAGCCCTCAATCGAGTTGGGATTGATGCTTCTTCTGAGCTGAGGAAGCCTGAGAACATCGTCTTTCCTTTTACCTTGCAGATTTCTAATCAGAAAAAGGCAGCTCCTCCTGTTTCCCAGCCAATCAAAGAGGCCCAATCTCAGCATCCTCCCTCAACTAGTCAGCAAGAACAGGGCAGAGAGCAAGAGACCCCGAAAGACTCCTCTTCGGATAAAGTGACTGAGACTCTTCAGCCTGGGGCAGCTTCTCAAGACTTTGAGAAGCAACTAACCTCAGTTACTTTACCTGCAAAAGGATCTCTTAAGGAGAAAGAGAAAGAGATCCCTCCTAAAGCAGCTGACCAGGCTCCCAAATCCAAACTTCAAATTAAGTTGAAGCCCTAGTTTTTATATTTATTTTTAGGATAATGACAATGATTGTACTTTCATCTTTTGTACTTAAAGATCAATTTTGATAATGTATGAAACATTTTTCTTTATTCCAAGTAACATTTGTCAGCATTATTGTTTTACTTAGCTGTATGATATTTACTTTGCCTTATTTCCTATCTGCTCTCCAGCATACGTTATTAAGGAACAAAATACGTTAATAAAACATAACATTAAATCTCCTTATCTCAAAAATGTATTTTCCTTTTACCAAGTTCTCTAATAAGTTTCACAATTTCCAGGCAATATCCCAACACTTAAGTAAAAAGCAGGATGCCAATATATTGAAACACACTTACGCTTATTTGAAATCCATGAGGTTTATCATGACTTATAAAACAGGCCAAAACTTAATCCAAAAAATAATAACTTATATTCAAGATCGTGTTCTAAAGATTTTAACATAATGTTCATGGTCCGAGGACTGGACACAGATGATTTTCCATTTTACATTTCAAAAAATGTCCTGGGATATTAATTTCCACTAAGTTTGTGGTTTGAGGACATAACATAACTTAGTTTTTGTTTAATATTTCAAGATATGTCATAAGATATTAATTTCCACTAAGTTTGTAAGTCCGAGGACCTTACATAACTTAGTTTCTGTTTAATATTTCAAGAGATGTCATAGGATATTAATTTCCACTAAGTTTGTGGTCCGAGGACCTGACATAACTTAGTTTCTGTTTAATATTTCAAGGGATGTCATAGGATATTAATTTCCACTAAGTTTGTGGTCCGAGGGCCTGACATAACTTAGTTTCTGTTTAATATTTTAAGAGATATCATAGGATATTAATTTCCACTAAGTTTGTGGTCCGAGGACCTGTCATTACTTAGTTTCTGTTTAATATTTCAAGAGATGTCATATAATATTAATTTCCACTAAGTTTGTGGTCTGAGGACCTGACATAACTTAATTTCTGTTTAATATTTCAAGAGATGTCATAGGATATTAACTTTCACTAAGTTTATGGTCCGAGGATCTGACATAACTTAGTTTCTGTTTAATATTTCAAGAGATGTCATAGGATATTAATTTCCACTAAGTTTGTGGTCCGAGGACCTGACATAACTTAGTTTCTGTTTAATATTTCAAGAGATGTCATAGGATATTAATTTCCACTAAGTTTGTGGTTCGAGAACCTGACATAACTTAGTTTCTGTTTAATATTTCAAGAGATATCATATTATTCACAGTACACACTTAAGATGAATGGAAGGGAAACATGATGCAACTATTCTTATTAATAGTAATATCTTTTCAGGTTGTTTACATTCCAAGGGTGAAGTACAGCTCTTATTAATAGTAATATCTAACTGTAGCTCAAACATTTTAGTCATCATCCGCTGATAGGTTGACCCCGCATTTTTCAGACCGAAGGGCATTACCTTATATTGGTAGTTTCCCACAGGAGTAACGAAAGCTGTTTTTTCCTGATCGTCTGTTGCCAGAGGTATCTGGTGATATCCTTGGAAGGCATCCAAAAAACTTATCCGAGAATGGCCTACTGTTGCATCTACCAATTGGTCTATCCTAGGTATAGGGAATGGGTCTTTAGGACAAGTCCTGTTAAGATCTGTAAAGTCCACACACACCCGCCATTTTCCTGTCTTCTTTTTCACCACCACGGTATTCGCCAACCATTGAGAGTAAAATACCTCTTTAATAGCCCCTGCCTGTTTAAGTTTGGTTACTTCACTCTTGATAGCCTCTACATGTTCATTAGAGGGGCGCCGAGGTGGCTGCCTTTTTGGAGTAACTGATGGGTTCACATTCAAACGATGACAAATGAACTTTGGATCTAGCCTTGGGGCTTTATAGGCATCCCATGTAAACACGTCTACATTTCTTCTCAAAAGCTTAACCAACTGTTCCTTCTCCTATAGGAGGAGTTGAGCTCTAACCTGAAAGAATCTCTCCAGATCATCTCCAATGACCACCTTGTCTAGGTCTTCACATTTCACCTCGTCGGCAGGCCCATTAAACAGAGATACTGGGGTTTCTAGCTACTATAAATCATTTTCATTAATGGCCGAGGTGCCACTCTCTGGCTTGTGTTGAATTGCTGCTATTAAACACTGTCTAGCCATAAACTGGCTTCCCACTATCTCCAGCACTTGACCTTCAGAAGGGTACTTCACCTTCTGATGAAGGGTGGATGAAAAAGCACCCAAGGAATGCAGCCAAGGCCTGCCCATAATGGCCGTATACGGGGAAAATGCATCTACCACAATAAAATCTACTTCGACCACATCTGCCCCAGCTTGCACGGGTAATCTTATTTGTCCCTTAGGAACAACCATTTTACCCTCAAAACTCACCAAAGGTGAGCTGTAGATCATCAAATCCTCAGGTTTTAAACCCAACCCCTTGTAGAGATCAGGATACATAATCTCAACTGCACTTCCTTGGTCAACCATGACCCTCTTTACGTCGTACCCACCAATTCTAAGGGTAACCACCAGAGCGTCATCATGTGGCTGTATGGTTCCCAGTTTGTTCACATACGAAAAGCTTAACACCAGTGGAACATTTGTCTTGATTTGTTTCAGCATTGAATTAGAGTCATCATCTGAATAACAGGACACTAACATTACCCTGGAAGGACAAGATCCAGTCCTCCCTAGAGCAGCAAATATGACCTTTATAGTGCCAAGAGGAGGTTTCGATGCAGCGTTTCCTTGGAACGCCGAACCAGTCTGGCCTCCTCAGCCACTGGAATGATGTAAGAGATGCTTTAACCTCCCTTCTCGGACCAATTGTTCCAAATGATCCCACAAATTTCTGCAATCTTCAGTAGTATGACCATGATCCTAATAATAATGGCAGTATAAGTTTTGGTTACAATTCATTGGATCTCCTGCCATCTTGTTCGGCCATTTAAAGAATGGTTCATTCCTGACCTTCTCTAAGATTTTTTACACTGGCTCCCGAAACACAATGTTAACCGCCTGGGTGTTGGCAGATCCAGATTGCCCTGCGAAGTCTCTCCAAGGTCGATTATTCTGTGCCCGATCCGACCTGGAATCCCTCCTCCCTTGAGGGATCACCTTCGCTTTCCCATTTCCCTGTAATTAATCCTCCTCAATCCTCCTGTATTTGTCAATCCTATCCATCAACAAGCGTACACTGGTGACAGGTTTGCTAGTAAGGGATTTTCTCAAATCATGCTCGGCCGGTAATCCAGGCTTAAATGTGCTGATGGCCACATCGTCGTAGCTCCCATCTATCTCATTGAACATTTCCCAGTATCTATTTGAGTAAGCCTTCAAAGTTTCCCCCTCTCACATGGACATAAAGAGCAAAGATCCTAAAGGCAATGGGACCATGTTACACGTGATAAAACGAGCGCCAAAAGACTGGGTAAGTTTTTTGAAAGAGTCAATGGAATTCGCCCTTAAGCCATTAAACCATCTCATCGCCATTGGACCTAGGCTAGACGGAAAGATCTTACACATTAAGGCCTCATCTTTAGAATGAACGACCATTTTTTGATTAAAATGGCTAACATGTTCCATCGGATCCGTCCGACCATTATAAAGAGAGAAAGCCGGTTGATTAAATTGCCGAGGAAGGCTTGCACCCTCTATTCGCCGTGTGAAAGGCGATTTAGCAACTTGGTTCAATGCTTCGTTCATGGCTTTGTTTCCAACGCCCTTGTGCGATGGACTCTTATTCTTACGCTTATGGCTACTATATTCCTCGTCGCCCGAGAAAGTTTCAATGGGTGGAGTTCTGGATCGTTGCCTGTACGTGGCGTCTTCTGCATCCTCAGAAGAAGACTCAGACCCAGGCGATGATTGCCTTCGCCGTGCACGACGCAACTTCTTCTTCAGTTCGTCAATCTCACGATGCATGTCTCTCTCATTATTTGCATGGGAGACATGACTTTTCCCATGCGACTAACTCCTATTAGTATGTGTGGTTTGCGCACTTCCTTCATGATCTCCCCTTTGTTGAGGGTTCACAACTGAGTTATTACATTGGGAACCCCCTGATTTTGCCTGGTACGGACTATCATTACCTTAATGTGGCCCGATCGTCGATTGATGCGAACTTGATTCTTCCAATTTCAGCACTAAACCAAAATCTCCTTCTGATCAGATCAAGCCTTTCCCACAGACGGCGCCAATTGTAAGGACCAGTTTTGGCTTGGACCCCAAAACAAAAATGGACTTAGGCCCAACAAGCCCAAACAATAAATTTGTAGAGCGTGGGAAAAAAAGCTAGTCTAAATCTAGAAAGAAGATATCGGTTGTGAGTGTTTAGAAAGAAGAGTTATGCGTGAAAAATACAAAAAGCATCCTCGATTAAGCCCAAATAGTGTGATCAATAGTTTAGAGTTTTTCCTTTCTACTGTTATATTTCTTAAACCTTTCTTTTTCTCTGTTTTTCTTCCGTCCCCTTTTCTTTGAATTCTTTTTCATGTTATATACCATAATTTCTGCACCATTTTCACCGTACACGTGTGAGTCAGGTTTTGGAAGCTTCTCCCTATCCCATCTCACATCTCCTTGAACCTTCTACTATTAGCTACAAGGCTGCTTGTTTACTGTTCAGGCATCACCTCCACATTAATGCGGCCAAAGAGCTGGTTGGGAAGCATTTAATGTGGAGGTAACAGTTTTTACAGATATTTGTTATCCTTCATCCTCATCCTTTATCCAGTATTTGGCTATCCCCTTGTCGTGAAATACCCTTAATATATTATATTAAGGGGATAGGAATGTTTCTAGCCACCTCAAACAGAAGTTTCGAGATGAACATTCTCCTCAGATACGGTTAGGTCTACCATAAATATACTTTACATCTTCCCATAATACAATTTGCATCTCTTCCTTAACTGATCGTCCTCGGATATGTCCTCGTCCTTGGACTGGGTTATTGGGCCATAGGCCCAGCCCTCTCAACTTGAATAGTACATCTAGGATCAATTAGCCCCCACATATATCATACATATAATTTATGTCATACTAAAATGAAAAACAATACAATTTTGAGTAGGAATTCAAAAGACAAGTTAGTGAAAATATTCATTTTTAATAAAATTTATTTCTTTCTAAAAAAAAATTATTTATAATTTTTTGTTATCTTTAAAATGTACTATATAAAATTTGGAAATTATTCTTTTAGTTTTAAACAAACTATCTCAAGCCCTATTTTTTCTACCCTTTAATCCAAAACACTAGAAAACGTATCTAAAAAATTAATAAAACTTAACAATGATTAACTAGACCAATTAGGAAAAAAATTTGTTGTTGATAATCTATTAAGGTTATTATCTTTGTAGAAATTACAAATTCATCCACCAACATAGATTATCAAATAAACAATTATTAGCAAAATCTTAGAATTAAGTTTCTATATATGCATCATTGTAAAACAAACCAATGGGATAAAGAAAAAGAAATTTTGATCAAGAATTAGAATACCAAAATACCTAAATATACATAAAAGTCTATACAAATTTACCAAAAAGAGAAACAAATGTCATGTGGCAATTAAATCAACAATAACAAAAAGAACCATTAGCGGAAAAAATAAGTGGGTGAAACAATAAAAAATCTACCAAAAGAGAAAAAAAAATTGGAGAGAGAGAGAGAGAGAGTATTGACCTCTTTTGTTGTGGACAACTTGGAAGGAATAGAGGAGGGTGGAAATGAAATAATAAGAAATTTATCTGAAAATTAAAATGGAAGAGGAATGGTGGAGTAGATGAAATGTTGAACAAAGTGAAAACTTTGTAGAATTTAAGAAGATATAAATGAGAAAATTTAAAAATCTATAAAGGGAATCAAATGAAAAAAAAAAAAAAAAACCAACGATTGGAGTAGATGAAAGAGGGTAATTATTGGATATTCTCGGAATATCATAAATGCGTACTCCCCCCTCTCACATAATAGTGGGTCTCACTAATTTATGGTGGGATCCCACAATTCATGTGAGAAGGGGGAGTACGCATTTATGGTACTCCCAGAGCATTCAATAAATTTCTGATGAAAGATTGAATTAAGAAGATAATAGTTGAAGAAGATGAAAAGTTGAACAAAGTAAAAATTGCAAAAAACAAAAAATAATAAAGGATGCTAAAGATGTGGTGCAAAAAGAGTTTTGTAAACATTCTTTACATGCCTAAAAAAAAAAGGCTACTTGTTATATTAGGAGTTGAAAAATGGGAACATATCTTTAAGAATATAATAGATCATATTTAATTTCACTCACCAAATAGAAATATAACCAATTTTTCAACAAAGTAAATCTTAAAATTCTCTCATCTTTGCAATAGTACCACTAAAACATCAACAAAAAACCAAATACAAAATTATCTCTTCCACACGACAATATTTTTTATATTCATATATATTATTCACACAACATGCTAATTAAGAAAAATGAAACAACAAACAAAACAAATTAGAGATAGAATTACAATTTACAATAGCCAACTATATTGATAAAACTAAATTAAAATTTAATATATATATATATATATAATTAGACATTTTTTCTATGTTCCATCATAAGTTGTGAAAAATAGGAGAATAGATGGGTTAAAAAAAGTAGAAGGAAGCAAAAGAAATACTATGGAAACTACCAAAAATAATAATACACCATCACCACATCCACAATAATATGGAGGAAAAGAAAAATAAATTAATTTAAACGATTAAATTATATTTGATTAAACAAAAGATACCTATAACATGCATTAACATGCATAAAGGTACGGTGGATGGTTCACCTTAAATAATGTGAATATTTTGCACATTATTGCCCAATTCTTTTAATAATACCTACCCCCCCCCCCCCAAAAAAAATCCAAACTTAATCCTGTTTTATATGTCACAGTTCTTATAATATGTGATGATTGAAGACAAATGAATTTGAAGTAATGACTCAATCCATGAGAACATAATACCATTTGATTGGCGAGAACCCTCAAGTGTTTTGTAACAAACTGATAACAGAAGACTTTTCAATGATGGCCTAGAAGCTGTCAATTACAATTACAAGTGCACCACTGTGTTTGGTTTAGAGAATGAAAATTTTGGAACTCATCTGTAAGTTCACTTTTTGATTCTTCCTCTGGTCTAATTTCCAAAATTGCATCCTCTTCCACACTGTTCCCATTCTTCAAACGAGGCATTAACAAAAAAATTTTAAGGTCTTTATTGATAACCAACAAAATAATATGCAAGTCTTTTTATTTCTCAAGTGGCATATGATTTTTTAAATTAACAAAGATCAATATATATGGGTCATACTTGTAGGTTGTGTAGCTTAGGATTATTGGATGATTCGAGCCTAACTTGTATCATGGTTTTCATTATCTCTCTTTTTATCTTTCCCCCATGCATATTTTTTGAGTTGTCATTTAATTCTTGGCAAAATATGTATATCAATTTATTTGCAGTTAATACCAGTTTCGAAAATTCATCACATGCTAAGGTCTAGAGTGCAGAACATCATTTCACCTGTCCAACCTCTCTTGGCGTTGCTCCTCTTGAAGTTACTCACATTTAAAGGAAAAAAGTCATATTCATCATGATCCAAACCCAAATGGTCCCATGGGCCGTGGCAGGGCCAGCCAATTGTCCATCATAACAAAATCTTAGTAGCCACGACATCGATCTGCTCTAATCCTTCCAAATAAAGCAACTATCGTCGATGACATAGCAAATCAACGGCCACAATCCTTCTCTTCCGCTCTACTGCCACATGCACTTCTCATCAAAAATAATCAAAACCCCAGTAACGAATCACAGCCGTCCATAGCCCTTACGAAATCAACATCCACGATCGTCCTCCTCTCCCTCCTAAAATTTCAATTTCAATCCCCTGGTATAAATCCACTCACGCTCCCTCCAAATCTGATTGCAAATTCAAAGAAAGAAGAATGGGGCAGTAAAAATTCCCAAGAAAGCTTACCAAACTTTGTAAAGCATGAACAAGGTGCAAATATGCGGTAGGCATTACAAAAAAAGGTATGTATTTAATGACTACTTTGTTATCTCCAATTAATTTTATAGTTAAGCAACAACTCCCAAGAGCTTTATTGTTTTTTTTTTTTTTTTTAATTATCAAACTTTTGTACTTTGATCATATCTGTTATAAGGGAGCTAGTTAGGCTATAAGGGGTCAATGTTAGAAAGAGAAGAATATATGATCAATAATCTAATCAATTACTTAGAAGTTCCTCCCACATAATCTTTATAAAATTTTACCCCAATTTCTTAATAGATTCATTTAAGCTAGTATTTAGAAGTGGATATTCAATAGGTCTGTTTCCTTACCTAAGTATATTTTCCATATGCCTTTGTGTTAAAAGCCCAAAATTGATTTCCTAGTTGGATAGAAAAAAAAAAAAAAAACAAGGCTTCAAAGTGATAGTTCTTAGATCTATGACTATGAGTTACATAGCATTTACTTTTATTAACAATATATATCAATCATAGTACACAAGCTAAACAATTTGAATTTAGTACATGTTCATATTTTATTTTCTAACATGTTTTTAGTGATTTGTAATTGGTAGCTACCCTCAATATCAATTTATCCAAGGAATTTTTGAAGAGATATCTCCATTTGTTGGTAAGACAACAATCGCCAAAACTAATTTTGACTTAATTACATATTGTTTTTAATGAAATAGTTTTCTAGTAGACGTTAGAGAAAAAGCAAGAACAAATTGAAAAAAATGCTACCTAACACGCTAGGTATATATTTAGAGCCCACATACCCAATTTTTTGGCTTATTCACTTATAGCCTAAACTAACAATTAATGTCCAGTATAAGTAATTAGCCCATTTCACATTGCATGCATATTCAAGTAGAAACTAAAACAAGTAAAGCAATATGAAAAATGGAATAAAGAGAAGGAAACCACATTAAAACACCAAATGTGTGAAGTGAAAAACTAGAGTCCTCGTCCTAAAAACCTCTCCACGACACCACTGTCGGACCTCCACTAGTGAATAGTTGCAGTACAAGTTTGCATTAGACCCTCCAAGCCTAAACAGCTAAGCTACCATAATACTTAAACCCTTCATGCTCCAACTCATTGCATTAGTAAATGATACCTGTTCTATATATTAAGCACTTACACATTGGGTTTCATTTGCATCAAACACAATTAATTTTTTATGTCTCTTAATCAGTATTAGCATCAAACTCCCTTCCCTTTTCAATCTATTTTTCTATTTACTTTGACATAGTTTATTAAATCAGCCTATACCTTCAATATAGGTAAGATGAAAGGTGATTATAGCTTACTTCATTAGCTCAATGGTAACAAAGAGAATTGGAAGATTATGGCTCGTGTCACACGACTATGGGATGTCTACAATCTCAAGAACAGAGATTTTATGAGCTTGGATATGGTCTTGCTAGATGAACAGGTCAGATGCACATACAACTATACATCAGCTCTAAACTAGACAACTTTTTGTTTCTCTACAATCTCAAGAACAAAGATTTTCTGAGCCTGGATATGGTCTTGCTCAATGAACAGGTCAAATGCTCATACAACCATACGTCAACTATAAACTAGACAACTTAAAAAAAAAAAAAAATGTTAATGATATTGCTTTTTTTATTTTTTTATTATTTTATATATATATATATATATAGTAATAATGATTGATTGTTTACTTCATGATTGTATAAGGGCAATCACATACATGCAAGGATCAAGGATGCATTTGTTCATCAATTCAGGGAATCATTACAAGCAGGCAACATCTATTACATAAAGAATTTTGGTGTTATTCCTTACTAGAACGATTACAAAGTAGTCACCAATGAACATATGATCAAGTTCTATGCAACAACAATAGTTAAACGAGCAGGATCAGACCCTCCTTCAATCCCAAAATATAAATTTGAATTTGTTCCATTTGAACATTTGAGTGGTCGGTGTGACAAAAATGTCCACTTAACAGGTATTGATGCTTATAAATTTTGTTATATTAACTCTATATTCATATAGTTGAAAGGTTTGACTAAAGGAAAAAAATCAAGTTGTATGATCTTGATATATTTGATCATTGTAAATTATGTAGATGTTATTGGAAGAGTGTCAACCATTTCCCGTGTATGAGAATGACAAAAATGGAAAGCCATTGAAGAGAAGGATCATTGAGATTGAAGAAACAAGGTTCGTTTGACTCAAATGATTTTTTAATACTAATAATAGGAAATTTATCAAATAATGAAAAAAGGCTTAAAAAAACCAAAAATGCAGGGAACGTAAAATTCATATTACATTGTGGGGAGACCTTGCAGAAAGTATCACAGAAGATGTATGCATGGATAGATCAAAATCAACTATTTTAATAATTACTTCAACTGGGAAATCATTCATGAGTAAGAATATGTGTCATAATTTAGTTTGTTATGCTATTTTTTATGGTTCGGTTAAATGCTATGCTAACTATTAACTTTTCTTTTATGTAATAAGACCAACTTTCATTATCTTCCACCTATGCAACAAAAGGTGTTAGAGATATATATTAGACATATTAGTCCAATGTAATAGGCCCAAGCCCAGTCCTGCTTGTACTAGTAGTCTAGGGTTTAGTCGTCTATATATACTCATGTTATGGCACATTGTAACATAGGTTATTGTATTACACTCTTATACATAATAAAGATGTAGCCCCTTAAGGGATTCCTTCGTAGATGTAGGCCGTCAAGGCTGAACCATGGAATCCTTGTGTTTCTCAGTGTTCCTATTCTATGTTTTCCCTTCCGCATCAACTCTAGCATACACAACATGGTATAACACATCCCGTTGCTAATAATAATAATTATTTATATTTAACATAACCACGTAACCCTTGTATTTCTCAGTGTTCCTATTCTATACTTCCCCTTCAGCATCAACTCTAGCATACACAACATGGTATAACACATCTCGTTGCTAATAATAATAATTATTTATATTTAACATGGTATCAGAGCCAAACTTCGTTCTTAGCATCAAACAAAAATCTCTAGCAAGTAAAGAAGAATCTCACATGCACATCACTGTCAGAAGTCACACATGTTTGTCTGTTGGATCTAGACTCCACAGCATCTCGCAGCCGCCATGGCTCACTATTGTGTCCAAATCCTCAAACCAAGCAAGCTGTGACTTAACTTATCAAATTTGTGCACAACAAGCCTTCGCCTAATGAAACCAACTAGACAGACCTGCTCCACGGCATATCGCGACCAAAACCCAGGGACCCGAACTCCAACGGCAGCTGCACACGCCACCACGCACGGACAACGGCTCCTGGAACTCTCACACGCGCCGCTGCAGATTCTCGACTCCCAACCTAGATCTTAGTCACATGCGCCGCCAAGACGGCCTTGTCGTCCACCGATCTACTTGGCCTGAGAATCTGGTGGTCATAAGACGTTGCACGCGCCACCACACGCTACCTGGGTTTCTGACTGCTCCTCTACACGTCGGTGAACATTGCACGCGCCGATACTGCTACTGATGTCATCTGACGTCATATGATGACGTCATCACTCCACGTCAGCAGCCACGCAAGAACATCCAGGTCAGCGACACGTCATAGGATGATGTCAGCGGTTCTACTGCTCGACCCGTGACCTGACCCAGAAACTCGGAACTGACCCGGACCAGTATCCGTTGACTTTGACCCTAGACCAGTTGACTTTGACTTTGACTTTTTACGTTGACCTTTGACCAAAAGTTAAAATTTCCGACAGGGCCTATCTTGCTCAGTTTTTCGTGTAGATTCCAATTTTGAACTCCGTTTCTTCGTTTGAAACTCCAAAATTGGTCAATTGGCACATTCTTCATTGTGGTTTCTTCAAAGGCATTATTCATGGCATCTTCAAGAGATCTTCTCATGCTTATCCAACCTCAAGCCTTCATCGAGCTTCCGCCTTGAGTTTGAGAGAGGGTGTTAGAGATATATATTAGACATATTAGCCCAATGTAATAGGCCCAAGCCCAATCCTGCTTGTACTAGTAGTCTAGGGTTTAGTCGCCTATATATACTCATGTTATGGCACATTGTAACACAGATTATTGTACTATACTCTTATACATAATAAAGATGTAGCCCCTTAAGGGATTCCTCCGTGGATGAAGGCCATCAAGGCTGAACCACGTAACCCTTGTGTTTCTCAGTATTCCTATTCTATACTTCTCCTTCTGTATCAACTCTAGCATACACAATATGGTATAACACATCCCGTTGCTAATAATAATAATTATTTATATTTAACAAAAGGTTTACATCAACTTGGATTATCAGCAGGATTACATCCACTTGGATTCTGAAGAAGTGATAAAAAATAAGAGGACAATACAAGAAATTATAAAATTTCTTGAGCAATCAAAATCCCAAGTAAGTTAAAACTCTAAATAAGTATTTGATTAATGACAAAGTTACATGTATTATATACTAATAAAAAAATTTATTGTAGGAAGCAATTTTCTATTGTATGGCGGTTGTGAAAAAAGTAAATGCTGAAAATGGATGGCATTATATTTCATGCACTGATTGTCATGAAAAAGCTAAAACGATTGGATTTACATTTTGGTGTGAAGGTTGCAAGAAAGAATTTTCTTCTCCAACAGTAAGGTTAGTTCTAGTTTATGAAAAAGATTAAAATATATTACATATAAAATATATAGTGGAAACTTACACATTTGCCAAAAATTTCAGGTACAGATTAGAATTACATGTCAAGGATGAAAGTGGCAGCACAATATTTGTGGTATTTGACAAGGAAGCAGAGAAAATTGTTTGTATTCCTGCTAAACAAGTCTATACTACAGAAATAAAGGTATAATATTTATAGCTTTGTAAAACTTCTTGAAGTTATGAACTTATCATGATTTTTAAGATTTCCATACATCTTTCAAATATTTGGTATTACAAATGAATCTTGTGTGTGTGTGTGTATACCCCATGACAGGATGAGGATGATGATGAGGATGTTGTTCCAAAGCCAATAAAGAATTTACTTGAAAAAATATACATGTTCCAGATAAAAATCCATCCAAACAGCATTTTCACTACAAAACAAAATTTCACAGCCATTCAAGTGTTTGAAGATCATGAGTATAAGCAGTTGCAACATGAACAGGTATACTATGTCAATAACAACTATTAATTATTGGATTTGTTTACATGGTTATCCATTTAAATTATCATAACTACATATATTCATGTAGGAGGAGAAAAATCAGATTCTTTCCCTGAAACGAGCCATTGATGTGGATGTTGAGATCGAATGAGAAGTTCCTAAAGCTAAAAGAAATGGAAAGTAAGTATAATTGAAAAAAAATTTGAACACATTTTTTGGGAAAAAAAACCTAATATGATGCGAATTTGAATTTACCTGACCATCCATATCTTTTAGAGCTATAGTGGTAGTTGATATTGTGGGAGCAGCTTTCCATACTATAAGAAATGGACGTTCATGATAGCATAATATCCTCATGTAACTCTGTGATCATCTTAACCTGAAAGTGTTAGTTACATATGAAATCTAATGTCGTATATTACAATGCAGGTTGATTGAGTCTGAGGCAAGTGCAAATGAAGAAGAGGATGTTGATGACAAAAACGAAGAAAAAAAAATGATGTAGAGAAAGAAGAATCTAATTTGGATGAAAGAAACGCTACATTTTTTTAAACCCGAAACGATAGAAACTTTTATTTGAATTTTGAACTAAACCAAGTATACAAAGTAAAGCTAGACCGAATCATCTAGCACTGGGGGGGAAATCAGCAAAACATGCTGTGATGTCCCAAATGAAAACCGATATACATACTATCAGGCAAGTTGGTGGGGTTGCATCATACATGAACGATTTTCAACCTTAGTAGCAACTAGCAACAAGCAAAGCAAAAAACTCTTTAATCATTTCTTCTTCATTTGTTTTTCAACATGCAAGAAGTAATATGTTTTTACCATTTCTTTGTTTTTTTAATGAATAGTTCTTTTACTTTTGTAATTTCTTTTGAATAAATAGTTGAGCAATGCAAATGGCTCATACTTCACCCTCATCCAAAATATATATCAAGTCTCATCAAAGAGAGGTAGGCTTCTACCCAGAAGACACAGGCTGAATGACGGATGGTGCTAACATGTATGTTTAAAAAAAACTACATATAATATAAACATATTTAAGTATAAGGATATTCTTGTATATAAATGATTCAGGGATTGTATCTGATGCCCTCATGGGTTTATCCATTTCAAACATCTTAGAAGAGGTGGAGCAGAAACTCCAAACCTTTCAGTAAGCCAAGGTTTCTCATGTGTAACGACAAGAGAATAGACTAGCACATATCTTAGTAAAATATGCCAAAGAAATAGAAAATTCTAATAATTTTGTAACCTAGATAAAGGAAAATCCACCGTTGATTGAGTCAAAATAACCATTTGATTTTCTACAAAATTCAATTTCTTTCAGCTGTAAATTTTTTTTTTTTTTTTAAGTTGTTTTAGAAAAACATGTTAAGGTATAAATGTGAATGTACAAGTAAAATATAATAAACTATACAAAGAAATTAGTCATTTGATTTGCTGCTAAATTCAATTTATTTTAATTGTAAAAAATTTTAAAAATTGTTTTAACAAATAAAAGTGTGAAGTTTTAAAGGTTAGTGGACGAGTATGTACAGCTGATAAACTAAACAATTTGATTTCGAGATGGGAGTAGTCATGTGGTTACTCTAGGCGGAGCTTGACTGCATTTGCTTCATTGCAATTTTATCTTTTGAAAAGTAATGAAATTTATTATTAAGATAGATTAATTCACGCCCAATATTTGCTTCTCTCAAGACTGTACCATAAGAAGCACGTAAAGTAACAATAATTTTGTGATTGGACCACACCACCTAATCTTGGGGGTAAACCTTAATTTTCCCTTAGTGGCTATTTGTTTTGCAATAAAGAGCCCAAAACCTGTCAAAATGGGCCCCGAAAGAACCTCAAAAAAATAGGCTCTGTTATCTTCTTTCTTTATCCCCAAAAAAAATAGAAAAAAAGAAGAGAAAACAAATACAATTGGTGAAATAATGAAGTAAAATACTATCCCAGGCCCAGCCCTTTGTATCTTATGGAAGATCCAATTGAGAGTTATATACCTTTGTGAGCTACGGCAGAAAGAGCCTACTAGGTGCTCAATTTTCTCGTTCTTATTCGGTTTAGTATTTTTCCTATAGTTGTGTTGTACGGAAAGGAATTGCAAAGAAATTGGGCTTAAAATTGAATTGCAAAGAAAGACATTTGGGTACTTTTATGGTTTGCCTAATTATGCATTTGTGGCGCAATTTTACGTAGTGTAAACTTGGTAACTCTGTAGGATAATAAGTGGATAAACAAATAAAATCTTGATTTTTGATACTCAATTTTCTAGAAGCATTCTTGTTTATGGGACACATCGCTGGCCTGTTACTGTGTCAGCATATGAATGAACTCTCGGTTTTGTAGTATAGTCCTTTTCCTTTCTTGTTTACTTACTCCTCTATCCATCTACTATGAAGCCATGGAAGGTTGGAAACTAGCATAAAATTTGAATAGTGTGATTGTTTAGGCTTTGTTTATAGATTTTCAATCCATATGATATGGGTTCTTAGTATGAAGTTTTTGATGAAGAATGATTTTAAGTAGATGATTTACCATGTGATAACATTGTATCGTTATAACCAAATACAAAAACTGACGGACTTTTTTCTGCATGAATTTTTTGTTGCTGCTTTATGCCACTGTTGTCAAATTTAATCAAATTAAAAATATAATGAATGGAGAAAATTTGTGCAGTACAAACACTTTTTTGGAGATGCAATGTGAGGTTGATGGGTGTGATGTGGAGGAATTGGTGTTTGGCAGTGGCCAAAATAGCAAGAAGTTACAGTCCGCTTAGAGTTTATGTTATTGTATAATTATGCTGTGAAAACAATGTACTGAGGTGGCTATATACACCAGCACCACTTCAATGTCATATATAGGGGTTGATTTTGTTGATAAAAATGTATAGGTGGTAATTAAATCCCAAACTATAGTATGATGGGTGCACGTGGGTAGTATTGTTATATTGTGAGGTACTCTGTTAATTGGTTGAGTGTTATACCTTAATGAGGTAGGGAAACCAAGTGTTATGGGATTTGAAAACTCCTTCACTGAACTCCTTTAGTTAATATTGTTCTGTATAGCTTTGCTGTGCCAATTGGTTTTATTATGAGTTATATTTTTCCTAGTGCTCATTTTTGTCCAAAAATGGGTTGGATAGAACAATTTATCTGAATAAGTCATTTTATTGCCAACCTAGGTGGTCATTTCTTAGGTTATTAGAAGCTTGGATGCATTAAGAAACTTACTTGATTTTAAGAAATAAGAAAGCATTTTTGGGGTATGAACATAGGTTATTTGATCTCTCTCTCATGATTCAATACATTTCATAGATGGCTTTTTCTTTTTCTTGACCATAAAGTGACAAGACTTTTGCCAAATGAATTTTTGTTTCATTGCATTCTAATCTTTTTTTTTTTTTTAATTCCTTCTATTCATTCAATAATTCTTAAACATACCATTTAAAGGCCTCAATTTAGAAATTACTTGACTAGTTGTTTTTTCACAGGAATTTTTTTTTGTTAATAATAGAGCTTTGTTAAAGATCCATAAACATTTTTAAGTAAATGACTTTAAAAACCTGGGGAAAAAAAGAGACTACGAAAATGAAATTCTATTTTAATCAATTATTTATTTAATTTCATTACTTATATCAATAATTTGGACCATGAAATTGAGAACCGGTATGCAATAAAGTTAGGGTTTTTCATTATATTAATATCTTCCTGTAACAACAGAAATAATTTATATTTCAGAGGATTTCAATATATATATATATATATATATTTCAGAGTTTCCCTTATAACAGAATTTACCATGATTTAGCATCTATTAACTATATAAAAAGCACCAATGCTCCTGCAGTACACATTTCACATTTGGTTTATTGAGTTTTATCTTTTTTATCTTTTTTTTTTTTTCCAAGTTTTGAACTTGGCACTGAAGCTACAGTGCCAATATGGTTTGTTCAATTGGCACGGTAGCTACAATGCTATGGTTTCAACCTCTACACTGTTGATGCTTTCTTTTCTTTTCCTTTTTTTTTTTAATATATATATATATATATATAAATAAATAAAGTTGTTAGTTAACGCAATAAATCGTCACAATATGTTTGCAATTGTTGATATATTAATTCCTTATAGGTTATAACCAATTTTATAGTACGATGTGTGTGACTATAAGTAATGGACACTTTCAAATCATTTTTATTTATATGAATTTACCACTTTTAATTAATCACTTATAATAGTACAAATCAACAAATTGTATATTTAGGTGCGAAAAAATAGATATCCATAAAATTGTTGTTGTGTACATAGATTTTCTTTTAAAAAAAAAAAAGTGATAAAAATATTATTGAGTGTTGGTATTAATTAAAACAATTACAAGATACCCCCTAAAGGGTAGTGGGTTTTCCCACTGCCAATTTTTTTCATTTTCAATACGAAATGCATACTGTGCAGATCACATAGTTTGGGTTTGGAGCCTTTGGGCCTCATCCCTCTACAATTTGAAATTCACCACATTAATAACTTGTCCTTTTGAGTGGGTTTTAATTATGGTTTATTAGGTACAAGTAAATGAGTGATGGTCCTACAAATTAAATGTAAATTAAAACACTGTCCGGAGTTGTTTGACCTGCAAAATTAAAAATGAGTACCCGCACGGATGCCTATTAATTTACATTCTTAAATTTGCAGTTCCAACCTCCAACAACTCAGGACAGTATTTTAATTTACATTTAATTTGTACGTGACCTGTGACCATCACTCAATTTACTTGTACCCCCTCTCCAAAAAAAAAAAAAAAAAAACTCTTATGCCTAATAGTTATGAATTATTCATAGCTATTAATATTTAATTCGAGTAACAGAAACCCACATTTGTTGGCTACTTTAAGAAAGTTTTTAGATTACTTCAAAAAATTAATTACTTTTTTTATTAAAATTTTCTAAAATATTTTTTAAACCAATACTCTTAAGGCATTAATTAATTTTTCTCATATTAAATTACAAGCCACTCGAAAGGAAAAGTGGTAGTATTATATTATTTTAGTCATTTGGTAAGCAACAAGTTTTTTTTTTTTTTTTTTGATAAACAAGAGTATCCAAATCTCTTCGAATGTCTAATTATTTTCTTGGGTATACGTAGTCCCCAAGTCTCTCTTTCACACACACACACTAGATTATTACAAGGAGGAATTATTTAGAGGTAACACCAAAATACTAGCAAGTAATTTCAAACCCAAAATCTCATGAGACCTTATGAACCATTTAACTAACCTCTTGGAGCTACAAGCAACAAGTTATTAATATAGAAAATTTCAGATTCTACGAGTCGATGAGGATGAGAAGAAAGTTGATCTCCCAAGTTTGTGGATTCTATGTATTGTGAGAAGCTGGGTGTAAGTATGAACAAGAAACATAATATTGTTTAATTTTGTGATTTTCCAAAGGCCCCAAACTATGTGATTTGGGAAATGACAATTGAAAATAATGGGGCAACGCTCGATGTGCCTTTTTTTTAATTGAAAATGAAAAATTTTGGCAAGAGTAAACCCATTAGCATATTATGTGTTAAAAAAATATTTTAGCACTTAAAAAAATTATTTTGTTATATTAATAAACCATTTAACAATGTAATCAACACACTTCTTTTATAGCATTCAATTAAAAAAAGTAGCTAGAACACAAGATGGAGATCATCTGCGTATGGTGTGCTAAAATAGCATTTTAAGAGTTTTAGAAATGGATGTCTATAATATTGTTGTTGTGTACATAGATTTTATCTTCAGAAAGATATAGAATATTATTGAAGTGTTGTATTTAAAAACAATTACAAAAATACTACTTTCTTTTCATCTCTCTCTCTCTCTCTCTAATGATAGAAGTCATAGAAAACAATCTCCT
The DNA here is from genome assembly GCA_035136125.1 of Quercus rubra. Taxonomy (NCBI): domain Eukaryota; kingdom Viridiplantae; phylum Streptophyta; class Magnoliopsida; order Fagales; family Fagaceae; genus Quercus; species Quercus rubra. Next base: position 44,258,939 of record CM068738.1, read on the forward strand.
CTCTTACTCTCTGACTCTTTCACAGTCTCTCTCTTCTCTTAGGCCATTGCACACAGATTTGGGTTGCCGAAACCTCATCAATTTGCTCAGGTTTCTGCCCAATCCGCATCAACTTGTTGTGGTTTTCTATGAGTTTTTTTTTTATTGGTGAGTTTTATTATGGTTTGCTTTGGGTTGTGGCGGTGGTTCTAGGTTATGAGTTTTTTTGAGATTTATAATTTTGAGTGTGAATACAGTTTAAATTATTTAATTGTTTTAATGGGTGCTATGTTAAAATAACATATGTAATGTATGGTGTATTATTAAATGATGTGCTAAAATAGAAAAAATGAATTCTTTGTGTGCTAAAAAATGATTTATTTTTAGACCTAATGCTAATGCTTTTACAATTTATTGATTTGTTTGATTGTGAGTGATCAACTAAAAATAGTGATTCTTGTAAACAATAGTGGGTTGAAAGTGTCCACCACTTACAATTGTACATATCTATTATTATAAAATCAAGTGTGTGATTGAGCGTATTCCTAGAATTATTTGTTGACACAACTCTTGTACCACAACCTTTTTCATTACCTTGGTATGGTTGATTCTCTAAATAATGGAGAAAAAGTGAGCATTCATATAAAAGTGACAAACAAACAACCGGTCATAATTTGGCACATCTGAATTGTAGTAACAGTTTGGGTTCTAGAAGAACTCTTGTGAAATATATCTTCATTAGAAAATAAAATTAACAAATACACAAATAAAATGTACATAATTTTCCTCTTCTTTTATAATTTGAAGTTATCCATATTATTCTCACAATTGGAGTATTTTTTATTTTAAAAATCAATGTAATGAAAGTGCTCTTAAAAACACTAACTTGGATAGGATTCTTCTTTTAAAAATCAAGGAAATGAAAGTGCCAAAATTTGTCATTTTCAATACAAAATGCATACTGTGCGGATCACATGGTTTGGTGCCTTTGGGCATATCAACTCTCTTCTCAGTCTCATCAGTCATCCCTTGTACAATCTGAAATTCACATGGGATTTGAAAACTTAAATTATATATAATGCTTCCTAGCCGCAAACCCCCTGAAACGCATGCTAAAAAAAAAAAAAAAAAAAAAAAAAGATAAAACGTGGACGTGAGACGTGAACTTATCCTTTTGAGTGGGCTGTAATTATGGATAATAGGTACAAGTAATTAAATGAGTGATGGTCACAGGTCACCTACAAATTAAATATTTTCTTTCTTAATTAGAACCACCTGCAAAATTAAATGTAAATTTAAACACTGTCCGGAGTTGTTGGACATGGACCTGCAAAATTAAGAATGAGTACTTGCACGAATAACTTTTAATTTACGTTCTTAAATTTGCTGTTCCAACTTCCAACCACTCAGGACAGTATTTTAATTTACTTTTAATTTGTAGGTGACCTGTGACCATCACTTAATTTACTTGTACCTCCTCTCAAAAAAAAATTAAAAAAAAAAATGTTGTACCCAATAGTCATAAGTCATATTCATAGCCATTAATATTTAGTTCGGTTAAGATGAACCCTAAATATTGGAAAAATAAAGTTTTTATGCTATTTTTTATTGAAAATATAAAAGGTTGTGAAAAAAAATTAATCATTTTTTTATTAAAAATTTCTAAAATATTTTTTAAACCAATACCCTTACGACATCAATTAACTTTTCTCATATTAAATTACAAGCCACTCGAAAGGAAAAGTGGTAGTATTATATCATTTTAGTCATTTTGTAAGCAAAACTTCTTCTTTTTTTTGGATAAAACAGGAGTATCTAGATCTCTTTGAATATTTGATTATTTCTTTAGGTGTTTGCAATCTCTTAGTCTCTCTCACACATATACACACACAAGTACAAGGTTATTATATGGAAGAATTATTTAAGGGTAGTCCCAAAAATGCTAGCAAGTGATTTCAAACCCAAAATCTCAAAGATATCATAAGATCTTATGAACCACTTAGCTAGCCTCTTGGAGTTGTAAGCAGCAAGTTATTAATATGGGAAAGTTCAAATTCTACAACTGGATGAGAATGAGAAGAAAGTTGATCTCCCAAGTTTGTGGGTTCTATGTATTGTTAGAAGCTGGGTGTATGTGTGCAAACGAAACATAGTATTTTTTAAATTTTGTGATTTTCCAAAGGCCCCAAACTATGCGATTTTGACGATGACAATTGAAAACAATGGGGGTAATGCTGAGTGTGCATTTTTTTTTTAATGAAAATGAAAAAAATTGGCAAGAGTAAACCCATTAGCTTATTATGTGTTAAAAAATATATATTTTAGCACTCAAAAAAATTATTTTTATTATTTTAACAAACTACTTAACTATACAGTCAACACACTTCTTTTATAGCTTTCAATTAAAAAACATAACTAGCACACAAGATGGAGGTCATCTGCATTTGGTGTGCTAAAATAGCATTTTGAGAGTTTTAGAACACTCAATGCTAATGCTCTAAAATTAGATGTAAAAAATGGATGTTCATAATATTATTGTTGTGTACATAGATTTTTATTAGCTATATCTATTTCTGTATCTATTAACTATATAAAAAGCACCAATGCCCCTACAATGCACATTTGGTTTATTGAGTTCTTTTGGTTTATTAAGTTTCTTTTTTTTTCTCTGTTTTTTTTTTTTTTTGGCATAATATCATCCTGTCCAACTCTTTTTTATTTTTTTTATTTTTTTTTTAAATTTATAAAGCTGTTACTTCACACAATAAATTGTCACAATATTTTTGCAATTGTTGATATGTTTATTCTTTATAGGTTAAAATAAAATATCATACTAGAATCATCCACAACTAAAACTAAATGTATTATGAAAAAAGAAGTGCCTACATCCACAACATTTTTCATAACACTTTCACAACATTGTTCATTAGGCTTTTTTTTTTTTTTTTTTTTTTTTTCCATAAACCTACAGTACGCCCGTTTGGTTGTGCTGATTTTGTCTTTTCTTTTAAATATATATACGTGTATGTACAGTTATACTGACTTAACAAATTCTTACAATATTTTCACAATTATTGACAATTTGCACTGTTCATTGGGCCTTTTTTTTTTTTTTTTTTCACAATACGCTGGTTTTGCTTGTGCTTTTAAATATTATATGTGCATACACAATTACAACGACGTAACAAATTTTTACAATATATTCATCATTATTGAGGTGTCAATTTTTTAAAGGTCAAAATAAATAATAAAATAAGAGACTGAGACCAATCACAATTAAAAATAAATGTATTATGAGAATGTTATAACATCTTCTTGTCACAATATTTTCACAATCGCAAGATCTCAGTTTCTTATAGATCAAATAAAAAAATAAAAAAAAGAAATGCTATGTCCATAACATTTTCACAATAATTTTGTAACAAATTTTATGTAGTAAGGTATTTTTGAAGAATAAAAAAGTGATATCATTAGTGGGTTCAATTTAAAACCAATTACAACTTCTCATTTATAATTTGTTCTAAAAATGTTGTTTTTTTTTAAATGATTCTAAAAATGTTATGAATGTAGCATTTCTCTCAAATAAAATAAAATATGTCTATTCGGATCCTAAAAATAAAAGTATTGTGAAAATATTTTAATATTTTGTTGTATTCTTAGACTTCTTTTTTAGTATATATAGTCAAATTGGGTGAGCCAGAATTCACTATACGTCTCACGCACAGTTTCTTGTACTGTCTTTTTTTTTTTTTTTTTTTTTAAATACATAATTTTAAACTAGTAATAATTTTTACCTAAGATTTGTTGTAAAAATGCTAGTGGACGTAAAATTAAATAATAAAATATCAAATTGGGACCTATCACAATTGGAAATAAAAAATATTACGAAAATGTTGTGACATTTTGTTATATTCCTAAACTTCTTTTTTGTGTGACATTTTGTTGTATTCCTAGGCTTCTTTTTTGTTTAGTCAAATTTAGTAAGCCAAAACTCATTGTTTTAGGCATAATTTTCTTTAGTTGGCTTCTTATTTTATTTTTAAATGTACGGTTAAAAGTGGTTAGCCCAATTTAAAACTAGTAGCAATTTACCACCTAAAATTTATTATGAAAATATTGTGGACGTAACATTATTCTAAAATAAAATAATAAAAATATTAGACTATGACCCACCATAGCTAAAAATATAAGTATTGTAAAATATCGTGACTTTTTGTCGTGTTTCTAGACTTCTTTTTTCGTTTATTCAATTTGTTGAACTAAAATTCATTGTTTAATGCATAATTTTTTTTAGGTTGATTTTTTTTACACATTGTTTCAATTGTTTTTTAAAATAAAAATAAAAAGACACACACACACACACACACACACACACACAACACACATTGTTTTACACACACAAATTGATGAAGTAACACTTTCCTCCTTTATGTTCGCGGTAGTTACATTCCCCCTTAAACTAAAGTTGAATAATTTCATCATTTATATTTTGTAAATGAGCACATACCCTTATTGTTTCTCTCTTAGTTAAACCCTAACAAAATCTTATAATTCCTAAAATATTCCATTGTGCAATTTCTAATATACTCCTACTAAATTTTAATGTCCCAAAACATTTCTCTGCGTATTTTGAATTTTATGTGGTAAGCTGGTAGTCATGCTTGAAAAGTTAGAATGATGATATATGGTATTCTATTTGTTACCTAGAGAACACTAATTTATTAGGTTTGAATCTTCTATACTTATAATTTTATCTGATAGAAAACTTTGATGACATATGTCTTTTGTTATTTTGTTCTTTTTTTAATTTATTTTCCCGCTTATAAGGGTATTTATTAAAAATAGGCGAAACTATATTGTTGGTCCCTAAGTTTGCCTATAGAGCGTTTTTTAGTCCCTGAAGTTTCAATAATGAGCGCTAGTGGTCTTTTTATTAACTTTTTGTTAGGTTTTTGTCAATGTGTCTAACGGAATAATGATATGACATTTTTTTTGATGATATGACGATTTTTTATTATTAAAAAATTACACATCAGCTTGAGTCTCCCAAATCAAACCCAATTCTATTTGGATCTCCCATTGATTTTCTTACTAACCAAACAAAACTACTACTAATATTCTCCAATTGCTAAAGCCTTCCAATTGCTGAAACCTGGCTTGCCGAATTTACCATTGCCTACCTTCTTACTAGCTATTAGATTCATTCACCACCGCTTGGAAATTTGTAGTACATGCCGAAAATCAAATACAAATTGAAAACATTCTCAAGGTTTGGAGATATAATATAATAGCAATTATAATTATTAGGGTAATGAAAGAAAAACCACAACTCATATATTTCTCCAAAGTACTATGGGTACCTTCGAGATCAGTTAGTCTAACACCCACATCTGGAAGGCATCTCCCTACCCTATATAATATATTTTCTGGTGGATGATCAAAAGGGTATCTCCATCTTTTTCTTTTATCGCAAATAGTCCTATTCTTGTTTTTTTTTTTTTTTTTTTTTTTATTTTTTTTTTTTATTCAAATTGGGGTTTTGATTTTAAATCCTTTGGTTTATAGAGAGTGGAAGTAGTACTACAGCTTGGAGAAGCCAGGCGGTCATTATAAGATGCAAATTGGTAAGAAAATCAGTAGTAGTAGTTTTGTTTGGTTCCTAAGAAAATTAGTGTATGATTCAAAATAGAACTGGGTTTGATTTGGGAGATCCAAGCTGATGTGTATTTTGATATGTAATTTTTAATTTTTTTAAAAAAGGCACATCATTAAAAAATTGTCACATCATTATTCCATTAGACACATAGACAAAAAAAACTAACAGAAGTTAATAGAAGGAATGCTTGTACTCATTATTGAAGCTTTAGGGGACCAATAGTGCTCACTAAAAACTTCAGGGACTAAAAGTGCTCCGTAGGTAAATTTTAGAGACCAACAATATAGTTTCGCCTTAAAAATAAGTAAGCTAAATATTGTCGTTAGACTTACAAAATAAGATAATAAAAAATGAAATATGAATAACAAAATTTTCATTGTAGATGATTGCAAATATTTAATTTAACGAAGATCTTCAAAAAATTTATAGCATATATTATCATTCATTGCAAAAAATTAAATATTGTAGAAAGATGATGACATTTATTATCATTCTTTCTAATATTTTTTTAGTGAGTAGGTATTACATTTAGTAAATAAGTTCTAAGAAATTGTCATAGTACATAGATATTTAAATAGCTATTTTAAATTTAAGTATATGATTTCATACTTTAAAAAAAAGAAAAAATTATATTAATTTTCTCACTAAAAAGTCACATGTGTCTTGCACATACAACCCACACTAGTTTAAAAATAAGTGCCAATAATTCTTTGGATAAGAAGGACAAGTAACAGCCAAAAAAATAAAAAAAAAAGGACCCTTGTTAATTTCAAAGTGACAGATTTAGGGTTGAAATTGAAATGGATTTTGATTTGACAGATTTAATAATTTCTTTTTTTTTTTTGCTGAATGACAGATTTAATAATTTGAAGCCTATTTACGCGTGCCGGTGATTTTGACATGTTCATACGGCTAGTGTTTTACTATACTCTTTACAACCTGGAAATCACCAACTGTCCCCCAAGTCCAACGTAACAGTATTTTGATATACAAACACGCTTCAGCAATGACCTTTAATCGAATTCAATTGGACCGAATCAGTCATCATATCATAACTGTATGTATAATAGAATGTCATTACAAGCCACTAATATTGACCCAAAGATTTCAACCTTACCGTATCTGCAGACTGCAAATAAATAAATATTAATTGATTGGTTATGGGTCAAACAGATGAATTCATGAAAGTTCTGAAAGTGAACCAGAGTATTTTACTATTTTACACGTATTTTACTATTTTATACGGAGGAAATTTCTTGAATAGACTGTGGGTTTTAGTTAATTCAATTGGTAAAGTTTGTTATGGTTGAATAAGAAATATGAGATTTAATTCCTATCTACACTCTACACCACAAAATCAATTACTGATATTTTGATTTAATGATAAATAGCTATCATTAAAAGTGAACGCTAAAGATTAAAATTCCCTAAAAAAACAAAAGAATAGATACAAAACAACTATTTTCTCGAAACAGGAATAGTTTTGTATGATCTATAAATGAAACTCAGGTTTTTTTTTTTTTTTTAAATCTTGAAAACCATATATATATATATATATATATAAAATTGATTTTATACTAAATTCTGTAATAATTTATTTTTTAATATGAAAAATGAAAATTTCTTTCAAAAATCATCTTCAATTTTGTTGCAAAACCGAGTTTTTTCAATAATTATGGTTAAAATACTATATTTATAATTGCAAATAGCAACTAAAGGAGTGATAACAAGTATAACTACCCTGTAATAAGTTGATAAAATATTGATATAATTAAACATATTTGATAAATTTTTAAATCTCAAATACAAACTACATTATATATTTATGAAAGGGCCTTGTTTAGTAGATCCCTAAGTTGGCTTACTACCAATTTATTAATTTTATAATTAATATGTTTAGGCTACTAATTAACCAATTTCTAATACAATATAAATAAAGGAAAACAAGTGCTTTAAGGGCACCTATTAACCGGATCATTTATCAAAATATAATTTTTGGTAACTTTTATGTTAAATGTGTGTCAAAAACTAAAAAATAACTTTTTTTTAAAATAAAAAATAATAAGGTTAGATTATTTGTAAAATAGTTGAGACAAAAAAAAAAAAAAAAAAAAACAAATAAGTAGGGGGCCAAATGCACTCTTGGTACAATATTTTTAAATGATTGAGTTAAAAACCCTTAAATAATTTTTTTTTTTTTAAATTGTAGAAAGGGAAAAGGCGAACAAGTGAAGTTTTTGCGATAGAAATGATTCATTGCACCAAGATGTCAATTCTTACCCATTAAATAAATGAATATTCCTTTGTTCCACTTTTTGTGTTCTACTAATCACAATTTTTCATATATTTGTTTGTTTGCTTGAACTCTCCTTATGGCCAAAATTAAAATAGAAAAATAAAACAAAACCTAAAGCAATCCATCAAATCCTTTTTTTTTTAAAATTTTTTTTTTATAATAAGTTCATCAAAGTTTCTCTATTTGTGATAAATAGACAATTTTCATCACAGAAAAACCCAAGAAAACAAAAAAGGCTTAGAGAGTGGAATGCCGTTAATGGTGTTTGTAGGCTGGCAGAGGCAAGGTGAGAAGGTTTGTCTCTGGTGAAAGTGGTGGTGAAAAGAAGAGTAGGTGTAGATATTGAATGGAGGGTTGAGACTTGAGACTCGAGACTCGAGAAGGTCTACGTTTGAGTGAGGTGGTACCCACCACTGCTATAGTTGTTATTGTTGTAGTATTGTGGAGGATTTGTCTTTTTGTTTATTCTAGTACCGCAAACTTTATTTTACACCATTATTTAAGTGACTAATAAGTGATTATAAGTGGTGAAAAAATAGTAAATTCAAGTGAAAGTAATAAACAATTATTTATATTTTATCATATAAAATACTTGTGAAAAAAATGGTATAATAAATGTTCTAGCCGTAGAATAAGAGAAGGAGATTCATGTGAAAAATGAGAGGAAAGAAGAAAGAGGAGGCTGTACAAAAAGAGTGTAAAGAAAAGAAATTGCATCTTCCTTTCCTTTAATCCCTTCTTTCTTTACAGTTTGAAAAGGAATCAGAATGCCTTTGCTACACTGCAAAATTAAGCGAAAAACGCGTGTGAAAGTTTGAAAGGGAATTTCACTTTGGACGGCCAATTTTCCATTACGCATTTGGGCCACCAACTACGAAAGTAGTAGTACGCTACTGACTCTCATTTTCTTCGCCTCAGTTTTCATTTCGTTCAAACTTAAAATTTTGTTTTCGGTTTCGGGTTCAAAAAAAAAAAAACTAAAACCAAATCGAAACGAAAAATATGTAGAAAATGGTAATATGTACAAAATAGTATAAGAAGAAGACCACTAGTTTAGTGGTGAGATACGCGTGTGACAACACTCGGCCCAGGTTCGAACCTTGACAATATAACATTTTAATTTTTTCTCTCGTTTTATACATCAACTTGAAACAAAAAAATAAACCCTACTCCCTACACTTCTCACTTCAGCCGCCTCATTATTTTCTTTTCTTCTTCTCTCGTTTTCTACATCAACTTGAAACAAAAAAATAAACCTTACTCTTTACACTTCTCACTTCAGCCGCACCCTCACTTCTCACTTCAGCGCCTCTCTCTTCTCTCTCAGTCACCTTCGCCTCACAACAACTATTTAAATCTGACATTCATTTCCTTCGCTCTGCCTTTCCCTTTCTGTCGCAAACCCATTGAGAAATCTCTTCTTCATAATTTTCATTCTCTTTGCTTTCTTAAACTCATAAAACATTTTCAATTTCGTCACCTGTTTCTTTCTCCTCTTTCCTTTAGATCTTCTCAACCGTCTATATATCCAAATCACAATGGCTCTTCTAACTAATAAACCAGCCTTCTCTTCGTCTTCCACCCAACGATCCAAATATGACGTGTTCTTGAGTTTCAGAGGAGAAGATACCCGCAATGGTTTTACTAGCAATTTGAATGGTATTTTGCGTCATTATGGTATTAACACCTTCATGGATGATGAGCTTCAAAGAGGGGAAAAATTTCCACTGAACTTTTCGAAGCTATTGAAAGTTCAAAAATTTCGATAATTGTATTCTCTAAAATTATGCAACTTCTACTTGGTGTTTGGATGAACTTGTTGAAATTTTTGAATGTAAAAGAAAGGCAAAAAGGTATTTCCGGTCTTTTATAATGTTGATCCATCAGAAGTACGGAACCAAAAGGGAAAGTTTGGAGAAGCGTTGGCAAAACATGAAGAAAGTTTCAAGTATGACACGGACAAGGTGCAAAGATGGAGGGCCGCTCTAAAAGAAGCTGGCAATTTATCTGGTTGGCATTACAAAAATGAGTATGTATTTAATCACTACTTTATTATCACCACAAAATTTTACTATTAAAAAATAACTCCCAGAAGCTATATTGTTTGTTTGTTTGTTTTTATTTTTATTTTTTATGAAACTATTATATTTTGACCGTATCTTTCATTACGGAGCTAGTTAAACTATAACGGTTAATGATAGCAAGAGAAGAATATATTATTGATGCTTATCAATTATTTAGAAGCTTTTCTTACAAAATCTTTAGAAAATCTTCTTTTCCAAAGAAGATTTTCCATGCATCTTTGTGCAAAAAGACTAATATTGATATCCTAGCTGAACAATAAAAAAAAAAAAAGTATTTTTATTGACAATTTAGATCTATGAATTATGTGCCATTTAATTTAATTAACAAAATTTCAGTTGTAGTTCAGAAGCTAAACAAAATTAGCAATTTTGAATTCAATTTAGGATCATATTTCTATTTCTAACATTTTTTTTTAATGCTTTGTGATTGGCAGCCTCCCTGAATTTACGTTTATCCATAAAATTTTTGAAGAGATCTCAAGTGCTAAATTAAATTGTTCGCAAGTATTTGTTGATACATACCCAGTTGGAATAGACTCTCGCTTAGAGGAAATAAGTGGGTGCTTAGATATTGAGTCAAACGATGTTTGCATGTTAGTGATCCATGGTCTTCCAGGAATAGGTAAGACAACAATTGCAAGAGCTATTTTTAACTTAATTGCATATCGTTTTGAAGGAAGTAGCTTTCTAGAGGATGTTAGAGAAAGTTCAAAAACAAAGGAGGGTATACTCCAACTACAAAAGGCACTTTATTTTGACATCACAGGGGGTAGAGAGTTGAAAGTGCATGGTGTATCTAAAGGACTCAATGTGATAAAGGAAACGCTTCACCACAAAAAAATTCTTTTAATTCTAGATGATGTGGACAAATTAGACCAAGTAGAAAAGTTGCTTGAAAAATGCAATTGGTTTGCTTCTGGAAGTAGAATTATTATCACAACAAGAGAGAAAAAGTTGCTATCTACCCTACGAGAAGATTGTCGTTTAATTTACTATAAGGTTAAGGAATTAGATGAATGAATCTCGTGAACTCTTTTGTCAACATGCATTCAAAGGAAACAAGCCTCCAGAAGATTATTTGGAGCTTGTACACCAATTTATAGGTTATGCCAAAGGACTTCCATTAGTTCTAAAAATAATAGGTGCTGATTTATATGACAGAAATTTACAATGTTGGAAAAGTGCATTAGATAAGTACAAAAGAATTCCTAATTCGGATATTCAAAAAGTACTTAAAATAAGCTATGATGGATTGGACCAAATTCAACAGGATATTTTCCTTGATATTGCATGTTTTTTCAAAGGATTCTACAAGGAAGTTGTTGTAGATACATTAGAAAGTAGCTATTTAATTGACCCGATCTATGATATTGAAAAACTTATCGATAAATCTCTCATAGTTGTTGCAAAAGATGGCAAACTATTGATGCATGACTTGATACAACAAATGAGTCTTGAAATTAATCGACAAGAAGCAGAAGTGTCAAAAAAACATAGAAGGCTATCGTGTTATGAGGATGCTCTCGACGTACTAAATGGAGATACGGTATAAGTCCTTTTGATTTACCTTTTCCCTTTTCTCACAATGCAAAATGTAATTAATTTTTTCCCATTATGTTTGATTTATCATTTTAATGTTGAAGATGATTTTGTTTTAAATTTAATAATCATATGTTCTGTTGTATAACGTGATTCATGTGATTCTTTGTCTAATTAGGGATTAGATGAAATTCAAGGCATAGCATTGTCCTTGCCACAACCAAGAAAGATGCAATTGAATCTTGAAAAGACGAGAAGGCTCAAATATTTGATTATTCGTAATGTAATTTGTGAAGACCTTAAATCTTTTCCCAATGGGTTAAGGTTACTTGATTGGAATGAATTTCCTTTATCGTCCTTGCCATCCACCTTTGAACCTACAAAACTCGTTGAACTTAAGATGACTTGGAGCCACATTGAATTGGATGAGCATTTTGAGGTATAATCATAGTATTTATAAATTTTTATTAGATTTTTTTAGTTAACAAGTACTTTTAGAGAATAAGGGAAGGTGCATTCTTTCTTTTTTATTCGAAAAAAAAGAGAGAGTAGTGCTACATATAATACAAGTTTTACTACATTGTCACAAACTATAAAGAGACAATTCAAATATTTATTTTTGAGATGGTTGAAACCCACCAATCACATTCATTGCTACATTAGTTTGTAGACTTTATGTTTATAACATTATAATACCTTTTGCATTCTTATTTTAAAAATGTGTATTAAAATTCATAATTGAACAATTATTACTTCTTAATCTATACTCTTAGCTTTTTTTTTTTTTTTATTATAATTTTTTTTTTATTTTTATTTTTGAAATGAGCTCTTAGCCTTATTTTGTTTTCTTCTGCAGAGGTGTCGATTTGAAACATTGAAATATATGACTTTCGCATTTTGTAAAAATATTACAAAATACCCGACTTATCAGTGATTGCCCCAAATACAAAGCAGTTGAACCTTTTTAGATGCATAAAATTAGTTGAGGTTCATCAGTCCGTGGGACTTCTTGAAAAGCTTGAATTCTGGAATCTCAATGAATGCCCAAATCTTAGAATTTTACCAACAAAGCTCCAGTTGAAATCTCTTAAAAGCTTTTATCTCTCTGGCAATGAAAGTCTTGAGCAAGGATTTCTCTCATCAATAGGATATCTCATTGGCCTTCGTGAGTTATCAATAAGTTTAAAAAATGTGAAAGATGTTCCAAGTAACATCTCTGGTTTACAAAATCTTAAGAGCCTTTATATGCATGATTGTGATGAATTTCCAAAAGCCATGGATACCCCTGGTTGCTTCCCCAATTTAGAACATCTGCATATCCGTAACAGCAACTTTACTACCCTCCCTGAAATTGCTATCATATTTCCCCAATTAAAGAGTCTAGGGCTTTACTATTGCTGGAACCTTTCGAAAATTCCAAGACTTCCACATTGTATACGCCTTGTAAATGCATTGGGGGGTAATTCGTTGGATTCACAATCAAGAAGAAGAATATTGAATCAGGTCTCTCTTTCTTTCTCTCAAAGTTATAGATATTTTTTTTTAATGGAAGATTATTATGAAATTTGCTAAACTGAAGTTTCTTAATTTTGATAATGGCAAGCAGTTTGGAAAATTAACAGGGTTTCAACAAAATTTCATATGTGCAAGGGGAATATGGCAGCGGGATTCTGATTCTGAAACAAACTTTGAATCAGAATCAGAATCAGAATCAGAATCAGAATCAGAATTTGATTTCGATGAAGCTACATTTGAAATGGGCTCTGCATCTGGAATGAACTCTAATCCTGAAGCGGACAATGAATCTGTATCAGAATTTGAACATGATGAAGCTACATCTGAAACGGACTGGGCATGGAAACTTTATGATTATTATTCACTTACACTTCCAGGAACTAAGATTCCAAAGTGGTGGTTCAACCATCATAGTGTTGGAAGAAGTTACGTATCATTCTCGGTTGGTCGGAAACTTCCACCATTTGCTATCTGTGGGGCTCTAAAAGTAGAACTGAAGGATGATGTGCCATATAAATTTGAACTTTGTATGTTTACCTGTTCTGTCTACATGCGGATCAATGGTCTTGGAAAACGTCTTATATTTTCTAATTTTGATTTAGAATCTTCATCTTTTATATGGTTTGTCTATATAAGAGAGATGTCTTTGAAAGGCATAATTCTAGGGGATTGGAATTACATTGAGATCCTATTTGAATGTTCAAATTATGGTCCTAATATAGAAAAAATTACAATAGAAAGGTGTGGAGTCCATGTATCATGCATTTGTCCTCCTTGCAACTCCGCAGCAAATATGGTGGCCCAAATAAGAATTCATGAAAGACTCAAACTTTCTTTTGATGAAAGATTAAAAATGTTTTTATGCAGAGTGGCTGCCGAAGTCCTCCCCTTTGAGGAAAATCTAGTCGGATGCTTAAAAACCCAATATGCACATTGTCCTCTCTGTGAGATAGCAGAAGATTCTCTTTTACATCTATTTCAAACCTGTCCCTACGCCAAAGGAGTATGGTATGGTGGTAGATGGGGTTTTCGAGTCGAAAAGATCCAAGCTCAGTCTGTTATGGAATTTGTTGAACATATAATTGACCCCCCAAGTGAGTTACTTGCAGAAAGAATTACCAAAGATGAGTTCACACTGTATGCAGCAGTGGCAATGAAAATCCTTTGGATGGCACGAGAGGAAGCTCTGTTTTCAGACACTAAAGCCAGCATAAACCAGTTAGCCCATCGTCTGAACAAACAGTATGAGTTTTACTTGAGATCGCTTGGGATTCCGTGGATAACCGAAGAGCAAAACAGGGTAAGTGTTTGGACGAGGCCACCTAATCAACGGGTAAACCTTAGTTTTGACTGCATGGCAAGATGTTGTGTAATAATGTAGGCCATAGCCTTGCATAATGGGCCAAAACGAAAGGAGAAGGGATACTGTCCCCTTGTAAACAAGATGCTGACTTCAATCCATGTCCGCTATGCCATGGAAGATTTTTTATTCAACTTCAAAGGAACATGCCAAGGTAGTGAAGGTACTATTTTTACATTTAAGATCATTTTTCTCTAAATTAATTGGTTCATTCATATGATTGGGCACAAATCCAACTTGAAAGGACATTAATGCGAAGAAAATCAGAATGAATGAATGAATTTGTCATTTTAGATTAGTTGATTTTGTTTTGATGTACATTTGTTTTTAAATAGTTGAGTGTTGTACCTTTATGAGGTAGTGAAACCATATTATGGGATTTGAAACTCCTTTAGTGAACTCCTTCAGTTAATATTGTTCCGTATAGTTGTGCTATGCCAATTGGTTTTATTTTGACTTATATATTCCTATTATTCTTCTTTGAATAGTTTGAAAATTGGGGAAAGCTAACATTGGGTTAACTAGGAGGGGAATTTCAAGGTGAGAGAAGGTGTAATACTTCCGTTGAAGCCGTATGAATACAAGAAGAAAAACATGGAGATATTAGGCTTATAATTGAATTGCAAGGAATGACCTTTGGTTGTCTCCATAGTTTGACCAATATGCATTTGTGGTGCAATTTATTTAGTCTGGCTTTGTGATTCTATAGGATAGTTAATGATAAACAAATAGAGATCCTGATTTTGGGTGCTTAAAATTCTATAATCATTACTCCTATAATAATTTTGTAATTTGATTTGTGAGCATTGCCATGCATAGACCTGAACCTCTCTATGCGATAAGCAACTTAGACATGATGAGAAGCAAGACTTATTTTGCAGACGATTCTGTAATTATCTTTTCTCTGTTGTGATGATCTTTGTTGTTGTTGCTATACACATGTAATAGTGTCTAAGTTGTTCATCATGGTAAATTTTAGGATTCCCTCATAGTATATACCTGTAATTTAATGCAAACCATTGTTTTTTAATGCTTTACAAGGTTTTCAGTCTTCTTCTTTTTCTTTTTTTCTTTTTTTGGTGAGAAAGGGGAGATTGGCCTATTTTTTTTCAATACTGATGATTGGTTGCATTGAATACCTTTTGCAGATTCTCCTCATGATTCTGTTCAGTTTATAGAATGGTCTCCTAGTTATTGCCTTTCTGCCTTACTAAAAGCTAATTTTCTTGAAATGATAACTATTTGGACTCGGACTTTTCAAGTAAGCTAGATTGGTAGGTTCTTCTCTCCAAATACTTAAGTTGATGCCTTTTCTACTGACAAGTTATTAACATGGCTTAGCTAAATATATTTACATTGTCCAATTGCTTGACTTCCTTTTTTTAAGCCTTTTTTCCCTGCTTATGTGTGTTTTGTATGCTTTTTGTATATATGTTGTCACAAATTCTCATCTAGTTTATGGCCTATTCATTCAGAGGCCAGCTAATCTAGTATGTCATGTTTGCTGCTGGCAACTTGAGCATGGAAACAGGATATTGCAGCTGTTACAATGTGGCTGTCAGGGGTGTCTCTGGTATGCAGGCAATTGATTTCATCTACTTATTTGATAAATAATTTATGTATCTAGTTGTGTACATTATGATGTACCTTGGTGCTAGAATTGTAATGTTTTAGCTGTCATTATAATGGCCCTTCAGCTTCTCAACATATGGATAGAAATAGGGTCCAGCAAATTTAATACTTGCAATATAAAGTTGAGATTTCTTAATTATGTTTGAATAAATGTATTAGCTACTTATGAAGAGGTATAAATTTATCTAAGAAAATATTTTTAGACAATGACATGAACGTTGAGTATCAACACGGACATAATGTCTAACAAGGCAATTTTGAAAAATTAACAAGGCAATCTTGTAGATGTTTAATAGGGTAAACAAGCAAAATGCTAGTGATATAAGCCTATTTGTATCTATCCTAAAATATGGCATCCATAATATGGGAACTCTACAGTGTTACAAATAAAGAGGAAAATTTATTTGCAATAATAGCTGCCAAACCAGGGGAAAACATGGAAAAGCACACAGCTGTCGATATTCAAAATTGCAGTTCCTTTTTCATGTTAATAGTAAGGTCTTTGGATATGAAAACCATTTTGCTCCTTTATAAAGCCTTTTTTTAGCATATTATTGTCTCTCCAAAATTATTTATTTTCAAGAGCTTTCATCTAGTGGTTCATGACTCATTAGACTTCAATAAATTAAAAAAAAAAAAAAAGTCTGAAGGCATTTTAGTTGGCTTGTTCAGCCTCTTTTCCTAATTCATCATGTGAAGTCTTATTCATGTGATAAATAATTACTTTATTGATTGTTCATTTTGTACAATTTGAATATTATTGCATCTCAGAGTTCCCTTATTTTTTTGCAATATCTCAAATGTTGGTTTTGGTGTGTTCTAAATTTTCCTTTATCCTGTGATTTTCTTATTTTAAAGCATTTTTTAAATTGTTTTATGACAAATCTGATTTAGACCCCTATGTTGTTGTTTTGTTGTTGATGTTGTTGTTGTTGTATTGTTTCTCCAAAATCTGATTTAGGAGGTCTAGGCCTGTGCTTATGGCCTAAGTGGAATCTCCATTGGTAGGAGCTTCGAAATAAAGGCTTCTAGTGTTCAGGTATCCCCACTTACCTTGTCAAACATAATTTAAGATACTATTATTACATTTAAGGTCCTTCTCCTCTAAATTAATTGGTTCATTCATATGATTGGGCACAAACCCAATTTGAAAGGACTTTAATGTAAAGAAAATCGGAATGAATGAATGAAAAATTTCATTTTAGATTAATGGATTATGTTTTGATGTACATTTGTTTTTTAATAGTTGAGTGCTATACCTTTATGAGGTAGTGAAACCAAATTTTATTTGATTTGAAACCCCTTTACTGAACTCCTTCAGTTAATATTGTTCCTTATAGTTGTGCTGTGCCAATTGGTTTTATTTTGACTTATATATTCCTATTATTCTGCTTTGAATAGTCTAAAAATTGGGGAAAGCTAACACTTGGTTAAATAGGAGGGTAATTTCAAGGTGAGAGCAGGTGTAATACTTCCATTGAAGCCTTATGAAAAACTTGGAGATATTAGGCTCAAAATTGAATTGCAAAGAATGACCATTGGGTGTTTCCATAGTTTGCCTAATAAGGCATTTGAGGTGCAATTTATTTAGTCTAGCGTAGTAATTCTATAGGATAATGAATGATGAGCACATAAAGATCTTGATTTTGGATGATTAATATTCTATAATCATTACTCCTTATAATAATTTTGTAAATTTATTTGTGAGCATTGCAATGCATAGATGGGCCATGAACATCTATATTCAATAAGCAACTTAGACATGATGAGAAGCATGTCTTATTTTGCAATTGATTCAGTAATTTATCTTTTCTCCGTTGTGATGATCTTATTTTCCCTGCTTGTGTGTGTTTTGTATGCTTTTGTATATATGTTGTTACAGATTCTCATTTAGTTTATGGCCTATTCATTCAGGGGCCAGACAATCTGCTATGTCATGTTAGCTGCTGGCAGCTTGAGCATTAATGGAAACGGGATATTGCTGCTGTTACAATGTGGCTATCAGGGGCGTCTCCGGTATGCAGGCAAATGATGTCATCTACTTATTTGATAAATACTTATGTATCTAGTTGTGTAAATCATGATTTACCTTGGTGCTAGAACTGTAATGTTTTAGCTGTCATTATAATGGCCCTTCAGCTTCTCAACAAATGGATAGAAATAGGGTCCAGCAAATTTAATACCTGCCATATATATAAAGTTAAGATTTCTTAATTATATTTGAATAAATGTATGAACAACTTATGAAAAGGTATAAAGTCATCTAAGTGAAGATTTTTAAGGCAATGACATGAACGATGAGTATTGACTTGGACATAATGTCTAACAAAGCATTTTGGAAAGTTAAGACATCATGGTGCAAGGAATTTTCTTGTAGATGACTAACAGTGTAAACAAAAAAATGCTAGTGATACAAGCCTATTCATATCTATCCTAAAACGTAATATGGGAAGTCAACAATGTGACAAATATAGAGGAAAATTTGTTTGCAATAATAGCTGCCAAACCAGGGGAAAAATGGAAAAGCACACAGTAGTCAATATTCAAACTTGCAGTTACTTTTTCATGTTAATAATCAGTAAAGTCTTTGGATATGAAGACCATTTTGCTTCTATATAAAGCCCTTCATTTTAGCATATTATTGTCTGTACAAAATTATTTCTTTTCAAGAACTTTTATTTAGTACTTCATGACTCATTAGACTTCTTCAATAAAAAATAAGAAGTATGAAGGCATTTCAATAGGCTTGGTCAGCCTCTTCCCCCAATGCATTGTGTGAAGGCTTATTTTCTCATGTGTAACCATGTCATAAATTTTTGGCTTACATGCAGTTTCGTAAGCCTTTTACATCGTTAATTGATACTCTACTTGTTGTTTTAAGTCTTTTTCATTTGATAATAATTACTTTTGATTGTTCAATCTGTACAAATTGAATATGTTTTGCATCTCAGAGTTCCCTTCTTTTTTGGCAATATCTCAAACATTGGTTCTAGTGTGTTCTACCTTTTCCTTTATCCTGTGATTCTTGTATTTCCAAGCATTTTTAATTTTTTTTTAATGAAAAATCTGATTTAGACCCCTAAGTTGTTCTTGTATTGTGCTTATGGCCTAAGTGGAATTTCCTTCGAAATCAAAGTCTTCTAGTGTCAAGATATCCTCATTCACCACGTCAAACAAAATTCCAGATTGTTGGCAGTAATGGTATCAATAACTTGTGTAACATCATACCAACCCAATTGTCAACTCTAACATGACATGCTTTATTATACAGGTACAAAACTTGGAATAACTACAATGGCATCTATAGCCTTGTTGAATCATTAACTAGGCAACAATAATGGAGGTGAATTGTACAAATAACGAAATACATGTTTTTTGTGTGGATAAAAATATCCACATATGGCAACAATTCCAACAGATTAAAAGGGACTGGGTGGAGATGTGTGATAAAGGCCATTTCAACTGAAAATACCCAACTCATCACTACTATATTAAATGCTTTACCTGCTGCAAACTTTGACTTGTTTTCAAATTTAGTCGGTAAGACTGGATTGCTGCTTGCACCTGTTCAGTTGTCTCTGAATTTGTTGTGACAATTGAAACTATTAGAACATGATTTGTTACTGTAATGATGCGCGGTATTAGAAATGAAACTTTAGGTAATCTCTTTTTTTAGTTTCTAGGTGAAGCCTTAATTTGTTACTGTCTGTGCCTCTACCCATGGTTTTGTATCCCATGAAACAAAACTAGGAAATTGAATAAATATGGACTCTTCTGTAGCTTTCTTTTCCTCATCAGTGATTCATATTCCATGCCTTCCTCACCTCTATCTATTATTTTGCTATGGTATGCAAAGGTGATGACTAAAGAGAAAAGCAGACTAAAGAGAAAAGCAGACTAAAGTGATTTATCTAACTATAATAAGAAAAGGTAAAGAGTTTTTTTATTATATATTGCTAAACCCTAAACATAATAAATTGCAGATTATTTTAATGCAAAATTTAATCTTGCAATTCACATGCAATTTATCTTAGAAGATAAGATAATGTAAGAGTTGTGGGCTTGTAGCCATTTAATCCCCATGTGAGACTTCGTAGGTTGAACCTCGCAACCATTCATCATCCCTGCTACAGTGCATTTAACCAATCACTTCACGACAGGTCTTGAGGCCTTGATGGGTCCACTATGTATGCTCAGTTACAGCAGGAGCGATGAACTGCAAGAAGGGTTGTCTAATTGAGAAATCGATACTATGGAATAGGCCAAATTTCCAACAGGATAACTTGACTATTGATGAAGAAAGTGATAAGTTACCTTGGGTTAAGCAGTTGAGCCTGCCCAACAATGGAGAGTGTAGTAAAGGGCTTGCGGTCAAACAGACAAGTTTTCTAACATATTGGGAGAGTGATAAGGTAATGACTATATAAGCTATAACCATTCCTCACCTAAATCTAAGGCTGGCTGTCTTATGATTCAAATGTGTATTTGGTCACCTGTGTAACAAATCTTATATTTTAGTTTTATCAATTGTTTCATCGCCACTTTAATCTGACAATACTGCAGAGGATTTTGCAATATTTGGTCAATGGGAACAAGAAGATTACTACCACATGTTTCAGGAGCAATTAAGGTCTGTTCATTATTCCTATTACATGTTGAGGTCTGCATACATGTGTCAATAAAATATATATTGTTTATATCATGACATACTAAATGTTCTGTGTAATGCAAACACTTGTTGGAGATGTTAAATGAGGTTAACGTGTGTGATGTGGAGGCATTGGTGTTTGTCATTGTCCAGAATAGCAAGAAGTTACGCTGCCACAAAGGGTACTTGTTTCATATAATTATTGTGTGAAAACACTGTTTACCACAGTGAGGACTTGCATACATGACCACAACTGCAATTTCATAAATAGGGGTTGATTAATAATTCTTTTTCTGTAATTTTTGGTAATTAAATCCCAAACTATGTAATTGGTGTACATGGGTATTGTTATAATTTAAGGTGTAATTAAAAATTGTGAAACGCATTTTTGTATTTGTAAAGCTGTAATGCAAAAACTGCACACAAACAGCTCATGTACCCCGTTGATTAGGCTACATATGCAACAAAACAAATGTCCAAATGTTGTCATGTAGATTTCTGACACAATTTATTTGCCTTGTGATGAGTCATTTTCTGGAGAAGCATAACCTTGTGTCAATTATATTATCAATCCTCTTGCTACAGTTATATTTGTTATGCTATTTATTTGAGATTTCTTTTTATTTTTATGTTCTAAATTGAATGTTGCTAATAATTTGTGTAATTCACTTTGTAGAGTTGCATCCTTAGGGAACAGGTAATATATAATGATCCTGTAATTAAACATAATCTGGTTAGCTTCTACTGCCCCTGCCACCTCAAATGAGGTGTTCAGGAAGGGACACGTGTAATTTCATTTTTTTTTAATATCCTACTTAGGAAGAAATAAATCTTCATTTTCTTTTTGGGGTATTGTTGTTCTCTTGCCAGAGTTACTAATCTACCACGCTGTAATATGACCTAAACATTGTGGTAAAACCTTGGGAACTAAGTACTCTGATAATTTCTTCTTGTTGAAGCAAATTAAATTTATATTCTGGTTTATTGATAATCAATCATCTTTCTATACCAATTATGCAACTGATGAAAAGATGGCAGACAAGTTCCTATGCAGTTAAATAATGTATTTCTTGTAACTTGTGCATGTAACTGTTTGTGAGCGTGTTTTCCCTAAATTTGATAATTGTTGGTATTGCAATTTGGTTTCAATATGGGAGTAATCATGAGGTCACTTTGCTTTGAGTTTGGTTTGCAAATTCTTCATTATGATTTAAGGCTCTCTATGTTGCTGATTTGTTAAATATGATAACATATAAGTAACGTCAAATGATATTCTGGTTAGTTAAGTTGGAGCAAGTTGTCTGATTTATTAATGTTTGAGTTTTGTAATGAGCTTCTCAAACTAATGATGTTTATTATTTGATAGTGTTTGCCTTTTATTTCTCACTGTATGTCTAAGAAAGTTCAAGGAAGAATGACTCCTTCAAACTTTAGTACAAGTTTTTGATACTTGGTAAAACTAATAATTACTTCGGAGTAGGTATTTAATTTGTCATAGGGCTGGTCTTATTTAAAATACTGGGCAGGGTATAGCTTTTCTTTCTGCTCTCATGTCATATTAAAGGCTAGCTAAAAGCAATTTCCTGAATTTATATCCCTTAGTCTCAGGAGCTCCCTTGTAGTAATTCCCTGACTTAAAGTCTTCGACATGGATTATAGATTTCATTAATATTCATATAAAAAACAGCACAAGAAAATATTGCTCTCTTGGTAGAGCTCCCAGAAATTGTCACAACCAATTGAGAATCTATGTTTTAAATAGTACTTGGTTTTTCTTAAACGAACTCCTTCTTGCATTATATCAAGAATATATGACTATTCTGTGGAATTACCTTCCCTCATTACTTATTTAAAGGCAAAATCCTGTTACCTTGATCTCATTTAATGTAAAGGTGCCCATTTTGTCAGTGCAGATTGTTATGCCTGATCCAGATTGTGACTAGCCAAGGCATTATCAACCATCATGCACATCATAGAATAAGCCAGAGTAGAGTAACAGCCAGCAACAATGCCAAAAAGTGCATTGAAATATGTTGGTGCCTCCTGTCCCTCACTATGTCGACCCTGATGCTTATTGAGAGAGCTTTCCAAATTGCCTGGATTACTTGAAGTTACAGACAGCAGAAACAACAACAACCAGAATGACAGCAACAATAATACTCCCACCATGATACTACCAATCTTTCCAGCCATGATGTTTGATACCTAGGGCAGAGAGAGTATAGCATAGGTCGAAAGTAAAATACCAGTGGTGTCCTCAAACGCTTCAAATACATAACTGAGGAGCTTTTTGCAGGTGACTTTTTTACTTATTGGCAACAAAAACATTCTTTCTATGAATAAGATCAGCCATATTATAACTAATATATCCCTTTATGTCTGTTTCAAGAATCACAGCCAATGCTTTTACTTTACCAGAGTAACTCAAAGCCTCAGAGTTCTTGTCCCTCACAATGTCACAGAGCCTTTTCAGATCTACAATGAGAAAGGAAATGGGTTTGTCATTCATGGAACCCTCACTGTGAAGTTGCACATCAATGGTCTTGGTTGACTGGCACTGTATATATGCAAGGGAAGTTGTAAATCAGTAGACCATCTTTGGTTAGTTTCTTAGTAGGTCATGACTTGTGGTCCATTGTTCTGTTGCTTTTGGGGTACATCGGTTGATGCCAAGAAGGTGATAGATGCCTATTCTTGCTGGAATGGTACTCATAGTCATAACACAAATATCATCATTCGGTTGGCAGTTCCTCATTGTCTTATGTGGACAATTGGAGTTAGTGAACCTTTGAAGGCATGAAGAAATCAGTTATAAAGACCAAATTTACTTTCCTGCATATGCAATTTGGATGTTGTGCTATGATTTTTTTTGGGATATTTACATTTATGATTGTAATTCTTTAAGAGGCTCTGCATTTTGAGCACTCCACTTCTTTAACATAATTCATTAATACTTTAAAAAGGAAGTGTTTGATCGTTCACTTTCTTGGGCTGCTCCTTGTTTATATCTCTGTTAGGGTTGATAGTCTGTATGGCAATTGGTTTTTTTTACCAAAGAGCTTCTCCTTTGCTTCTCATAGACTAGGGATGAATGCTGAAGTAATGGATTTAATCTGAAATGTGCAAATGATTAGTATTTACCAATCAAAACAGCACGCCTAATTCTGTTTATAAAGCGAGGGCTAGTGAAAAGGGATCTTTGAGTTTTGATGGCTATTTCCTATGATGTTTAATCCTGGGGTGACACTGTTCTGGACTAGTCAACAAGATGTTTAGTGTGGGCCTTTCTTTATGTTCTTTCAATTTTTGGCCATATGTGGACCTTTTTCTACATCCTATTTTGGAAGAATTTAAACTGCAGATTTTGTTACTGTGCCTTTGGCCATAAAATTATTTTTTTTCTTCTTCTTGAAGTTTAAAAGGGAAGAAGGAATTACAAAATCTGGTTTTGGTGATTTACAAATTCTTAATGATGGAAATTGATTTTTTGGATAGAAATGAAGTCAAATGAGGGAATTTGACCGTACTAGTTAACTCCTAAAAACTTGTTTGCCCATGTACACATTAGGTTGAATTTTTAATGTAGACACGTTTTCAAGATGATTGATGGAACTACTCATCATGGTTGTTTCAAAACCAAGGATGGCTGCAGGATCTTCATGGGTTGCATCTTTCCTCATGCAGCTTGGTGCATTGTTGGTCTGTTGAAACCTACAGTGTTAGAGGTTGCTCCATGGGTAGATTCACCTATTTTGCTGTCTTGTGCTTATCTGGAAGAAGCATAATCATCAGATTGTGTTTCGGGTGGATTGTTGAGATGTCTTATACTTCAATGAATGCTATTATATGTTTGACTATGTGTTTGGGGGTTCCCTCTGCCGAAGATATATATTTTTTTTAGGCATGTATTATGTTTAAATATTAGGTTATATCTGCAGGCTTGTTACTCCAAATGTGGCTCAGAATAATGCACCATGGTTTGGATTAATATTCAAGGAAGGCTAAAGCAAGTTGTTTGACTCGTCTTGTGCCAGACTACTATGATAGTTGGTTTGTACTTCTCCTCAGTCCGTGGGAAACCAAGACCTTCGGTCCCAAATGTTTACTAGGCAAGCAGATTTTCTCTGGATTATGCAAAATGATAATCAAATGTAAGTTGCCATAGTTTTCTTTGTAGCCTTGGCAATACATATGTGGAATATGAAACATTGAATTAATTTATGTTT